>VZTQ01012784.1:47874-129126 GCA_013400755.1 Pelecanoides urinatrix | reverse complement strand
AAAATTCTTTACTGAAAGAGTGGTCAGGCCTTGGAACAGGCTGCCCAGGGAAGTGGTGGAATCACCATCCCTGGAGGTATTTAAAAGAGGTGTAGATGAGGTGCTTAGGGACATGGTTTAGTGGGCATGGGGGTGTTGGGTTGACGGTTGGACTCGATGACCTTAGAGGTCTTTTCCAACCTTAATGATTCTATGATTCTATGATTCTATAAAGCTTTCAGTATCAAAAGAGCAATAGCTCTGCATTCCTGCAGCAGCACAAGTGGAATCACGTCTGGATCATAATATCCATGACCAAGGGAGCCTGACATAATGCTCAGGGCAATGGATGCTGAATGAAAAGGTCCCAGCTAATTCTCCAGTTCTGCTAATGATTTCTGTCTTTCCTGGCTGAAATCATTGTATATTTTTGTGCTAATTCCTCTCTCATCCTCTGTCTATATTACAAATTTCTTTTAGGACTTCTGAGCTCTACTGCAATGCAAGTGCTAACAGGAACAAGAGGTTGCAGAGACATATTACTCCATCTTCCCTACTCTGCACTAAAGTCAGCTATTCACAGTATTACAGACTCAGATGTCTTCTTGTTATTTAATTCTATTTTATGTTCATCAGTTTTATGTGTTCTCAAAGTTAACAAGATATTCCTAATATATCATTGCACAAAGTGGGTTGTAGAGTGTTTTGAGGTCCACTTAAATAAAGGGAGCCTTGTAAATGAGAAATGATAACCAAAGAGCAGGCTGAACATTTTCGAATACGCAAGAAAGCACCAGCCCGTACAGGCAAGATGGAAATCACAACCTTATACCTAGTCCCTGTATTTAATTTGCATGATTCTTGCTTCACAAATAATGGAGTCTGTCACAGCTAGAATGTTTTTCACAACTTGGGAGTCGCACATTTAAGTTGTAAGTGGTAAAAACATTTGGCTAGTTGGCCTGCTAAAATGATAATCCTTGAAATAGTAATTTTCCTCTTTTTAGTTATATTTTACAGTTTATAGATGCCTGAAATAGTAATGCTATATGTAATTCTCTTTCTAGCCAAGCTTACTTAAAATGCTCGTTCAAAAGTAATAAGCGCAATATTTTTTCTAATCGGGTCCCCTTGGAATGAAATCATGGAAAAAATGTTCCTGCCAGTTCATGCTGATTACCTGTGTGTCTCATTATTCTAAACCCTATCTGACAGCCGCACAGTCATAACTGCCTTTCAACAAGAACTACCACCGAGTCTTTTAAAAATAATTTCATTTCAATTTCTAGCTAGTTCTAGCTTAAACAGCACATATAATTGCCTAATAAGCAGTTCATAAGAAGAACATAATTTCAAAGTAAAATGTTGGACCTATCTAGTCTTTGACAGTAACAGAAATTAGAGATGCCTTTTAAGTTCTCCAGTGCAAGTTATTCTGCAACAGAGGAATCAGCAACCTGGAAACTTGTCAGAATACTGATTAATCTTTCAAAGTATGCACAGACTTTTAAAAAAAAAATGTTAATGTTAAGCAACTGCTGAACTTAAAAGGTGAAATCTATTAACTGTTTCAGAAGTAGTAGTAGGCTCTAAAACAATAAAAATCCCAACAAGTTTGGTATGTGAACAGGGAAAACTTTCCACTCCACTGGAAATTGCTGTTATTTTGTTACCACGTACAATATCTGTACAAATGTACAATGTACCATATGCAAGGTCTCATTTTGTCTGATCTCCTGTGTAACAAAGGCTGCAGCACTTAATCTGGGTATTTTTTCTTTTAGCACAATTACGTGTGCCTGACAAACTCCCAGTTTCAAAAAGCTGCATTATCTTGAGGAGTCTCAGGAGATGATGGACTGGACAAAGTCATGTTAAGTCCTTGAGGTTCTTTGGGAAATTTTCCTCAGGACTTATCACAGGTAGACTTCAGTCACCAGAGTCAGAATATCTCACCCTCATTGCTTTGTCCACATGCGTGTCTGAGTCTGTGCATATGTGAGGGATCCCCCCGGTCACCTGCGAGCCCAGGTCTGGCCGAGGAAAGCCAGGCTGGGTTTTAAAACAGGCAGGGAGGAGGACAGGAGGCCCAGAGTCTTTCAACGTGGAGCTGGGACGTAGCTGTAAAATGTTTTGGAGTTAATCATATCCAAACAAGGCATGGTCACAGATCTAAAATCCTAATTCACAATGTTACAGGTGACAGAATAAGTTCCTCATCCACCTTCTGCACTTTTGTCATGTCTGGATTCCTCAAATAATTAAATGTTAAAGTCCAAAGCCTGAAACAGAGATAATGGCTAAGGAAGCTGCCTCCTACTTTTCCTTTTTGAATGGTAGAGGTGTTGAGTAGTCTAGATAATGTGTTTCCTGCAAAAGTGAACCACTCTAGGATGAATAAAAATTTTTGGCAAGTACCAAGACAATCAAAAGTGTCTGGCAGATCAGGTAAACTACCGACCTCAGTATTTATTTAACAGCCAAGAGCATTTTCTGTATCTGGAAGACAGCAAAGCCAGTTGCTGCAGGAGATATGCTATAGGAAGGTAGTAGAATCAGTTGAGATTTTTAATGGGAATGCTTTTCTGTTGAAAAAATATTGAATTCTGGTAATTGATACATTTTGTCAGAATGTCTTGTCTCTGATGAAACTGTGTAAATAAGAAAGAAAGAAAAGAATTAAAACCCAATGATTTTCATAAGGTCAAATGCACTGGAATATCTCCATCTGTTATTTTAAATGACTTTTTCTTTTTTTATGGTACCATTACAAATTGGATGACCATGATGTAAAAACTTCTCAGATTTCTATATTCTTTTTTTTCCTGAATCAAATGGGAGACTCCTGGCCTCATTTTAATATATTGTGTTATTAAGATACTGCAAATGTTTCATGAGATTACTTTTAGTAAAAAACAATCAAGAAACTGTATCTGTATAGAACAAATATTGTACAAAGGGAAATAAAATTGCATAATCAAAAAATAGAAGACATTAGTTAATACAGGAAATACTTCTGAAGAAGAAATTTCCGTCTCCCATCAGCTCAAAATAGAATTCCCTGTGTTTTTACTTCCAGAAAATGAGAAAATAATTTTTTCTATAAGCATGAAGGTTAAAAAAAAAAAAATTGTAAACTATAAAGTCATAAATCAAATGTAAGAAAAATTTCAGAAGTGATCAAATAATAATCTATTTTCTGCTATGAATCTGTCTGTAGCTATGCCTATGAAATACCTCTTTAACCTGTTTTTTACCATGATTTTGGGAAAGTAAGGTATATGCATTCCTCAACAAAATTCTTATTAGTTAAAACATTAATAACTGGTTAATTGTAATTACTTAGCCCATGAAAAATTTGGGAATGGAATTAGACTGTGACTACAAGTCAAATAAAGTTAGCTTTTATTATTTATTTAAACATTTTTGAGACAGATGTTCAATATGGTTTGCCTAGCTTTTTTTTTTTTCCCACCCGTAATGCTCGGTCAATGTGCTGAATAATAATTGAACTCAGTTTTTACACAAATTTTTGTATCACATATAAGTTACTTTGTAATCATCAATGTTCTTAATAATAGAGGACAACACATATATTTCTTTTCCAATATACCTGCACAAAATTTCAAACCAAGATATTTTTGAGCTTCTATACATTTTGTTGTTCAAATGTACCTGACAATGTTAAAAATTATTTAAAGCCTGCAGTATACACTTTGACGCCGTCTTTAAACACTTCTAAACTTTTTCAGTGTCACAGTCCAATGCCCTTTTCTTAGTCCCACAAAATTTTAATTATGTCCAAAATGCCAGATCCTCAAGAGGCTTTCAGTGTTGCAAAGCACCGAGGATGGCATCTGTCTACATCTGACATTGGATTTTCTTCAGTCATTCAGGGCCAGACTCTGCAAGTTAAGATCAAGGACTTAATTCTTCCATCATTGAAGTCAGTGTCTTTTTTTTCTTTTTCTTCTTTTTCTCTCATCATCTTTAGTGGTGATGACTTCAGCTATGTGAAAAAAAAAATATTCCATTTTTCACTGAATTTGTTGGAAACTGGATGAGGTTACTTTCAGAGCTAGTCAAACCCCTTCTCCTCTGTCCTTCCATCTATGCCACAGAGCCCCTCTACAACTTGGGGCTCCCAAAGCTTCCTCTACCTCTGGTAGATCATCTGTAATGCAAGAAGTTCACGAGCACCTGAAGAAAGGGATTTGTGTCTTGCAAGGCACAGACTTTTTACCTGAATTACATCAGTGGTTCACCTCTTTCTGTGTCTGAATCTGTAAGGGGACAGACACCAGGCTGCCCTACTCACAGACGAAAATCAGTCCAAAGCACCAGGGAATGCAGGTGGGAAGAAATTTTAACTGAATGGTGGAGATGGTGGCTAATAAGGTGTTTCACTATGTCTTTCTTGCTTATCCACCTGCCTACTTCACAAAACGTGTGGGAAGTACTTATTACCCTTGAGGCTCAACGCCTCTGTTGAAACTGGATGAAATTAAAAGTCCATCCACTTGGAAAAACATAGCAGCAAATAAGAACTTCAGAATAACTGTTCCTGTAAACGATATCTCCCCAGTTTGAGAGCTTGAGACTGGTGATGCAGGTGTGTGTTTACTAAATATATCACAATTCGAGCTGGCAAAAATGATGCACACCTTCCAAGGGAAACCGTAATTCCAAAAAGGTTAATTGACTTTTAAATTTAAAATAAAACTGAAATGTACTACTTTTTAAAAGTGAGAAGTTGGAGATATTGGTTCTTCCATTTTCTCTTTTGTTCTTTCTTTTTTCTTTTCTTTTTTTTTCTTTTTTTTAAATAGGTGAATAGAAGTGGAGGGGGAGAAATAACAGTGGGGAAAGGAGATATCAAAAAAGGAGAATTAGATCACTGCTAAAAAGACTTCAGCCATAACAGTAAAATTTTGCCAAAAAAATTTTTTTTGCATAACTTTAAAATGGCGGCAAAGAAAACCTTCCCTGTAATATCATAATGTAATTATATAACAATATTTATTTTTATAGCAAATAAGTAATTCATAGTATATAAAGTTACTACAGAAATTTTTCATGGGCTTCTGAACTAACCACACATTACCACTTCTAGTGGTAGAATTTCCTAAATTCTATTTTCTAACCTTAAGTCTGAATAATAACAGCATTATTTTCTCTTTTCCATTGAGATTTCAAATATAAACTTAGCGACACTTTATTATGACATATTACTTATTCATGCAGTTTGAATCTCTTGTAAATTACTTACTTTTAAAAGAATATCTGAAAATATTCCCAAATGGAGGAAAAACATATTTATTTAGAATAACTGGAGTTGTTTTCTTTTAAATTCAATACTGAATTGATGCTGCTTCTTCAGTTCCCACCATGACCGACCATAACATGACTCATCTAAGATAGCTATGCCTATTATTATGCAGCAAAAAGGTAGGAGGTGTTATTTTTCTCAAACACTTTTAGCTAACTTTTTCCTCATTTCCAGTGAAGGTTAAGGTAATAATTTATTGCTTAGCAGAAAATTACAAGACTTCTACAGTGACTCATCTATGTTGCTTGGGTTGTATGTGAAAGCAGACGTATAGCTCATCTTTTTCCCACTCTTTTTAACCTGCTTTATTCTTACGTTTTAGATTTGGATACTTTTTGAATAACAAGTTGGATAACAAAATGAAAAGATTTTGACACCTTAAAATTTTTAAGCTCTTCGCCTCTAAGGTGCTACAGCAAGAGCAGGCAGACAAACCAGGGTGACTTCTTGGCTTCACCCTCGACCCCAGCTTCTCCAGAAACCTGTGCTGGCCATCAAGCTTAAGCCATATTTGTATTCCTTACACCAAAGAACCAGCATTACAGCAACACCACAAGACTGCATGCTTTTCCTTCTCTTTCATCTTTCTTTTTTAACTGAGGCAATACAGTAAAACCCATTAACGAGGATGCAAAGTCCTTCTGATACTCACAGAATTCCCCATATTACCCGATACCACAAAAAAAGGCTCAGATGCAAGTGGTGGGCCAAATTTAATCATGTGGGTCTTTATATGGAAAGAAGCACTCTTGTCATGAATAATACAACAGTAAATAAAAATGTATTGCCTTTCTCAGAACTTTTTCCTACAAAGGAGAGTAGTAATCATAAGTCTGTTCTTACAGATGTTTTTACATACATAAACAAAGACAACGATTCAAAGTAAAAACTTGAAGAGAGGATGAATACGGAGCAGCAGAAGTCAAGAGTTACAATGCAACTATAAAGGACAATATCAGCAAAACATTGCATAGGCCTCTCTGCCTTTGCTCATGATATAATTAATCCAGTCCAAATCCTTTTGTAAAAGAAATAACTAGTAAGATAATTTTAATGAGTTTTTAACTGCATGTTGTATTTCACATTCTCTCTAAATTTAAATATTGGCAATAATTCCTCCACCAAAATATTTCCTTCTATTATAATTTCAATAACTACAGTGTACATAAGCCAAGATATGCCTTAGTGGAAGAAAAGAAACTTTGGATAATATATCATTAACCTTAGGCCATATTTTAATCTTCATTTCTAAAGGTCTCCCTTTCTGTACAGTTTACTCATTAAACGTTGCCCGTTTACAACAAGCAAATTCAGCAAACATTATTTATCAGAGTTCCTTTGTAGGCTAATGGCTGCTTGGGTTTCCTGTTGTGTTGTGGAGGACAAACCAAGGAGGCAGATTCAACCGAAAATAAATGGTCAATGCCCAGGTTTGCACTCTATTTCTTTAAACGTAGTGGAAATGTCCTTAAAAGCTGCAAGGACACATAGTAAAGTGTCCCAAGAGCAGACTAATTCATGCTCTAACCTTTTATACCAGTTTGGTTATAGCATGTATTCAATTACCCAATTAAAGGAAAAAAAAAAAAAAGAGAGATGAAGAAAACAAGTATAATCCACAGCAATATCATCTTGATGCCTCTGATTTTTGAACTGTCATGCCTTACTTATAGGCTACAATGAGGCCCTCAAAAACTAATAATCCAAGGACAATAATATTTTTTGAGAAAATATTCTTAACTGAACTAAACTTTTTTTATCAGGAGCTCTTTTTATGAAACTCAAATTTTTCTGTTATGTAATATCCAAATTTTCTACCCATTCCTTACTTTCCTGTCTTCATAAACCTGGAAATAAAAAAATAAGTCCTCATTTCAAAGAAGGAGGAAATTCTTTACATCAAAGGGTAAACAGTGCATTTCTATCTTGGTAAATGAGGTCATTTTGTTATTACTCCACTCTGCTTTTTTCTTTCTTTCCCTGGATACTGAAGTCTGAAACTGAATTATCCACACTTCCTTTTCTGAGGAACTGAAAAGGCAACTTTTGTGTACATGATACTGTTTTTAATAACCACAAGGGTTTAAATTTTGTAGTTTGTAGATAAATGTAGCACTTTCTTTTAGTTAAAAGAATATATTGTTCTTTTTTTAGTATTTCAGTGTGTTATTTAATTGCATTGCACATTCCATTTCTTAGCTGTGTGAACATTGCAAAGCCACATGAATCGTAATAAATTTAATGAGTTTTTCATATGATACCCAAGGGAAAATCGTCATAAACTTTGGCTACATACTGAGAACAATATTTTCAAAAATATCTACTTATTTTGGTTTATTTAGTCATTGTATGATTAGTATAGATGCTGGATCTGTGGAGGGCATCCACTGGTCTTACTTAAAATTGTAGGTGTTCATCAATTTTCAGAATCCAAACTCCTACAACAGGCTTTTTTCTTGACGTCACTGATGTCAACCTGAGTTCTATTGATGAGTCAATGGTACCACGTTCAAGTCTGTAAATTCATGTGACATGGGGAAAGTTTAAGCTTCATCAATACCATCAATCATCAATACCATATAATAACAGAAGGAGCTTTCAAGGAGTTCTTATCCAACAAGGTTTTGTTGCAAAAGAAACACAAAATCATCTCCATTGCATCCAAGACTGATGCTAATCCGTATTCAGTGAGGTACCTTACTTGAGTAAGAATTACTTATGCGACTAAAAAAAGATTGAAGGGGTGGCAGTAATATTTGTTACAATTGTAAAATTACTTTCATCACTGAGAAATCATTGATCAGTTTTATTTTTAAAAGAAATTATTATATTTTTTCCAAAATTCCATCATTATTCTTTTTAAAGAATGGCTGAAGACTGAATAGAATTGCAACATTCTTCTGTCAGGAATAGAAAGATTAGATTACACTTCATATTTTATGTGTAGAAAATTGTGGTTATTTTGACCATAAATATAGCCTGTAAGAAAAAAAATACTGAATTTGGATTGCCAGTGCAATACTATTATGCCAGCGTAATATAATATCCACATGGATATGACAGGTGCTTTCAAAAAAGTACAGATATGTAACACTGAAGATGAAACGTTCTCTCTTAATACATATCCTGCATAACAATTTCAGTATAATAAATGGTGGGTGGGTTTCTTATTACTGTTTTTACCATCTCAGACAGTTGGAGGTCAGCGTACATTTATACAGGACAAACTACAAATCCCAGCAGTCATAAGTACACTGCCTCAGCTTTTTTTTTTTTTCTTTTCATATAGTTGGTACAACAGTAAACACAGAGAATAATAATCCTCAGTGCTTAGCAATTTCTTTTATTATTCTTTATATGATATACAATCTTTTGGTGTGAAAGCCCTTAAGAGAAACAAAATCAATAGGACACTGAAACTGTAATAGGAGTCTACAGAAATCACTTTAAGAACCATCAGATATAATAAAAACTGATAACATCTCCATAGGGCTTTTCTTTCTAGGGCAAAGCATCTAATAATTATAAAAAATGTAAAAAGCTTGTTTGCTTTTTCCTGGTAGATTGTCTTATATTCTACAAGGGCTGATGGAGAAAAGATGTCACTGTAGCTCTGAACATATCCTTGAAGTGTAAATGCAGAAGAAAAGCTCAGCCCTCAGAGGAGGAGTTCCTTCCTGAAGGACTCACGGAAGACGACCCTCCCAGAGCATCCACCAAGATTGAAAAGGCTAAATTATATTAAAAAAATGGGAAAGACTGGAATGTTGGGGGGGCTTATTTCTCCAAGTGGTTTTGAGATCACTGAGTGCTAAACTTCCAAAGCAATTTCTGAGATACTATGCTGCATCAAGCCCTTTCAGAGAATAAACAGGTGATGCAGCTCCTTCACAAAGCCACCAGAGCTTCTCTATTTATCCCTTGGAAGGAAATGCCAAAGCAAAGCAGTTTAGTTTTCTGCACAACTTTTTTGTGGGTTTTCAATATGAGACTGCCCAATTCTATCACCGTTTGAGATTTTTAGCTGTGAAAGGTTCCTTCTCATAATGGCACATCCTGATGAGCTGATGACTCACAAAATATATAATACTAACAATACTAAGAGCACCACAAAGTTATTCTTATTTAATTTCTGTGTTTAGTGATACTCTCAAAACCTTTCAAGAAGTTTGAGTGATGACAGCAGTATAGGCCCTGATCCAAACTTACCTACCGTCAGTAAGAACCTTTGATTTATTTAATCCTGATTTAGCTAGATAATAAAGCCAGTGCTGAATTTTAAGTAAACCAATAGTTCTATTAAATCTGATGAGCTTAAAATTATGTATACAAATCCATTTCCAGATTGGGGTATATGTTAATATATAAAACACGGATATAACTTCTCCAATAAGCTTCCTTTTCACAACTAATAAATTCACAATGGGAAGACTCAGAATGAGTACTTCAAAATTATATTCAAAGATAAGTAAAAGCTTCAATGATCTGCTCGGTTAGAGACTGGAATATTCCCTGTCAGCTATCATACTTCTGAAACCTGTAACCACAGGCTCTTCTTCATACAGTTTAACTTCTGGTATCTCATGGAGGTATTTTGAATCAATATCTGCAGATACCTGCCTTTCCTATATAGCCTACTCAAGCTCTTAGATTTGGACAGCTAAAATATCTAAGTTAAATGCCTAGAGAATCTGAAATACGTGGTGAACACATCCTCAGTCAACAACAAAAGATCATGTCAAACCCTATGCTCTTCCAAGTTCATACAAATTTATTGAACTGAATGAAATTTGCACTATGTATGTATTTGGTTCTGTATTAATCCTCAAATCATTTCTGTAGCTATACAGTAACAGTAGAAATATTTTTTTTTAGCAATATAACCTTCTTCTTGCTAGATATCTAAAACAATCCAGACTGAGGGCTGAACTGATTCATAGCAAAGGTAATACTGAGCATATTAGTGTTCTGTTTTCCCTCAATATCCCAGCCACAGAAACACCACTCAGCCCATATATTCATCAGTGTGTTTTAGTGTACCTTTTAAATTTTCATTGTTCTCATTGCTCCATTAATAGAACTATTTGCATGAAAGAAAGAACAAATTGTATTCTAACAGGTCTATTACAAGGTACATTAATGAATATAGGGGAACTTTATTGGTACTTTTATGGTGTACCTGTTCACTTCAGATTGTCATTGGTGTTATTGTTATAACGGGTTGCTTCACAGACGTCTTAAAGTGCTGCTAGGTACAACAAACAATGTATTAAAAAACAACTTTTACACTTGTACTGTTCTTTTTCCTTGTAAAACAAGTATTTTCTGAGCAACATTTACCACCAGTCATTTGATGGCATCTTAAATGTATTTGCCAAGATAGACACTTCAAGTTCCATATGACTTTGTCCCTGCAAAGTGACTTTTTTTAAAACAAAAAACACTTGTAAAATAAATTTTGAAGAACAGAGTATTAACTTAACGTTTTATCACATTAACTAAACAATGTCCTGGAAAAAGACTTTACTATAAAATACTGCATTAAAGTTAATGCAAGATTGAATATTATACATGGGCATATTCACTGTAACTTAGATCCTCACTAGAAGTAAGTTTCCATGGACACCTTTGAGAACTTGGCTTGACTAAACATGGGAAAATTAAACCTTACATTAAGGAGGAAAATGACCTTCCAGCATGTGGGTCACACATAACCTTTTTTTCTCGTTTTTTTTTAAGGCTGGCTATCATCATTGAATTAAAACGCCTTGTTACTTGTTACTGTTGTTATCCACAGATCAGCAAAGACGACCACCATGGGATGGGTTGGATTTAAATGTCATATACAAGATATAAAATGTGTTAATTCCATAGCAATTTCTCACACTGTCCCAAAGCATCATCATCATGGCTTCTTTTGTTAGAAATAATTTTATCCAATTCCTGTTAGGGAAAGTAAACTATTTATGCTTCAGAAAAGTATTACATAGAAAGAAAATATTATAAAACCCACAATATTTACTTTGCAAATATAAAGAGAAATTTATTTTATTGCTCACGTGACTGTTCTGAATATTTCAATGCTATAAATACCACATATAACTAAATTATACACGTGTATATGCTACATTCTGGATAAGGTTGCAGTCCTTTCATAAACAGTCCAAAATAATGAGAATTGAAGTCAAAACCTTAAAATAAACTGATACTAAAGAGGGACAGTTTAAGGAGACTTTTATATATATATAACAATGTATTATTCACATTTCACATATGTGAAATTTCTATTATTGAAAATGGCACAATATCACTTTTCAATGACTTAAGTTACATTTTTCATTGCCAAAACAAGCTGAATATTTTTTTTTTTTTTTCATAAATCACCATCTAAAACTCAAAATAGTTTGTCCTTTTCTTCGTTGCTGGAAGAAATACAGAAAGACTCCTCTATTGAAAAGTAAGGTAAAAAGCCTTTTCAAGATTATGTCTTGCTCTTTATCTGGTTTAAGACAAAGGATTGCAACTGGGGGCAGGAGGATCTGGAGTCACCTTGTTCAGTGGGACCTAACAGTGACAGTGATGGGATTGTGATAAATATTTCGAAATGTGCATGGTACAGATATCTTTGACATGACCTAATTTCACTCCATATTCATAATCTGTTAATTCGTAATCATTTATCAATTTGTGGGGGTTTTTTATGAAGTATGTTGTCAAAAAGGTTTGAAGAAAACTTAATCTGGTGAAAGGGTTTAAACATCTCAGAAGTACAATGAGGTTGAGGTTAACATTAATGTTTATATTCATGAAAATCATTATTGTCTGAACATTTTTATACTGCCTTTTTTTTTCAAGTTGATAACATAGGCTGACGTACACTGATGTATTTTTTATTAAGTGTTTGATTATTCAGTTTGATTTCCAGAATGCTTTAGTGTCTAATTTACTGAGGAGGGAGGGGATCAGCTTAAAATTTGTGCAGAAAAATGAGAATGACACATTTTATAAAGACCTGTTATGGTGTGGCATGATTATATGAGGCCAATCTTGAGGAGGCTATAGAAATAATCTCAGTTCACAATAAGCGCCAGTGTGACAGAGCATATTAGGTTACTAGGAATATTTAAGAAGAAATACAAACCTTATGTAAAACCTTCAAAATTTAAGAAGTAGATTTAACTCCTATTTTGGTGTTGATTTTGCAACATCTACATTGCGAAGACTAAAATGTCACCCAGCTGTAATTATATAATTTTTCATTTCAGAGTTCAGCACTATTCTACTGACATTTGCCAATCTAGACAGAGAACTATTAACTAGTCCAATTTTACAACAGGTGAAAATGACCCCAACTAACATTTCTCTGATGCTAAGTTTAAAATTTAAAAAAAAAAAAAAGAAAAAAAAGGGGAAAAAAAGGATTTCCCACCTTCTCAAGGTTTATAAAGAGACAATCTAGTTTAAGTGCTGTGTAGGTTGAATATAATTTATACATTGCTTAACACCATATTAAAATTTATATACAAAAAAACTAGGAAGGAATGCATAACTGCCATTGAAAGATTCCTCCAGAAGTTAAGTGAAAGGTTGTATGCAAGGAAACAGCAGTATCAAACCATTGGTGTTTTGACTAAATCTTGACTAATGTTCAGGAATGACGATATTCACTATCAGAAATGCAGAGATATCTTCCACTCAATTTATTTTGTATCATTCTCAGCTTATCCAATTTTGTGTTTGAGGCTGGTAGTACATGCACTGGAGGAGATGCAGCTAACTACAGTGTCATTTCTCATTCAAATTTTTTTTGCATATCATGTATACTTGTTTTGATAGATATACTTTTGTTGTTGGTAAAGGTCCTTAGCGTACCAAAGAGAAATGTACATTTCAAGAACTATACGTGTAAGAAAAAAATTAATGTGATACAAAAGAAAACATATATGTATTCCAGTAGAAAGGTTTTACGGGGTTTTGAGTTAGACAAACTTATGTGGAAAGTAGCCAGAAATGGAGGTAAATTACATCAACGTAGATTTATCCCTGTATTTAGTTCAATGTTTTGTAATACTGCTACAAATACTTGCACAGGTTATTTTAAAACACAAAGCACAGCAAACACGAACAGCGAGATGGAAAGACTCAAGCAGTTTTTTTCAGGTATTAAGCCTCTGACATTCATAAATCACCAGGAAGGCTGACCAGATATTCTGAAGCCCATCCAATTTATCATTGCACTGATAGGTTACACTTTCTAAACTTGCTTGTTCATTCTGATCATTATACTAATTTGAAATGGCAAGATAAATGCTTATATTGATTTCATTAGGACAGTATTTTTTGCCATTAGAGGCACTGTTTAATTTTTTTCCTCCTCAGGTTTAGGCAGCAGCTCAGGAAAGCGTCTGTGCATAGAGTTAAACATGTACTTACTTTACGCTGAGTTTAAGCATCTACTGAAAGCACGAAAGCATTTAAATAATGCACTTAAACACCTTCTGCATAGAAACCTCAATATCAGCATTTTTTATAGAAGGCTATTGATTGCAGCTGGCCTTGCTGTCTCCCGCAGCTCCTGGCTCCCCGGCTCTGGCGGAGCACCCCGCTCCCTGCTCCCAGCCACAGTCCGCCCTCCCCAGGGTCATGTTCCCCCTTGCCTCGTCAAGACATGCAGAACTTAGCAAAAATACATTTCTTTAGCTTCAATGTCTGTCTTTGCAGGCTGAGTCTAAGATGCACTTGTAAAACCAAAGCTGTATTTTGCAAAACAGAAAAATAATTGGAAATATCCTAAACGTTATGTCAATCAAATGAACAGAACTGGTTGCTTTTGTGAAACCCACTGGTTTGTGGCATTTCACAAAAACAGCAGAGCCCCTTCCCCAGGTTTAATGGATGGCATATGCCTGAAGCTATACATTAGAATAAATGATGCTCCAAATGTTCTTTGTCCTAATTATACAGCCGTTTAAAGAATATATGGCATTTATAGAGATGCAACTTGTCAAAAGTTAGAAATGATGCCTCTTGGCAGGCCAGCAGACTCAGATGACATGTCAACGTACAGCATACACCCATCTAAACATTGCCATAAATAGCAGAGGGAAAGGGGAAAGCTTTGCTATTTACCAAGGGGTAAAGTTCATTTAAATAATATTCTTGATTCTTGCTGATGCCTGTTCTCCTTTCCGAGCTTTTTTTTTTTTTTTTTTACACTGTTCCTCTGGGATTCACAGAGCTAACTGCTCTTAATAAAATTCCTCAGAGAATTTTCTCATATCAAGTGCTAAGGAAAAGGACTGCTCCAAGAGTTCACCACTGAATTAGTAATAGCCCTCATTTCGATGCACATCTCTCTCTGCTTTTCCTGACTGAGCTCTTGAGTCAACAAAATCATCACCATACCTTTGCATTGAAGTCTCTTTACAGGGTTTTTTTCATAGTTGACTATCGCTCCTGTCATTAAAATATTAAGGATGAATGTTCAGCATGCATCCAGTAGTGTTTCTAAGAGCACTATTGCCTTCCATTAGTAATGAGCAGGTTGGAGCAAGTCTGACTCTAAGCCTTTGAAGAAGGAGCTATAGGAAATGATGTCATAATAGGGTTTTAAATTGTTTATATATGACACAGTAGCACCCAGGACTATCAGCCAAGAATCTGATTTCCATTGTGCTAGGCATTATACGGACACAAAATTAAAGGATAATTTTCCTACAGAGAACTTCTAAGGTGGTTGAAATAAATGATTGGAATGTCTTTAAACAGTATTTAAGCTTAAGCATTTTTCTGTCTGCTGATGGCTTGTTAGTCGTTCTGCTTTCCTAGGAAACTTCTTAAGCAAAAGCTTAATTTTAGTGTATTTGACTTGATTGGACTTAAGCTTATACTTAATTACTTGAACCAGGTCCTATTAAATAGCTCTGCAAATATTGATAAACTCTGTAATCTTTCAATGCAAGAAGCGTGATCATGGAAAATACACCAACAAATGAGTCAACATTACAGTGAAACAAATACATTGGCTGTCCAGGTATCAGTTGCTCTCTAAACACCGGTCCATCGAACAGTTTGAAAGACAGTGTCACTTATTAAGTAAAGAGAGAGTCAAATGTGTTAATCTCAAAGGATTACAACCAGTACAAATGGAAACAAACTTTCTAGCTCTTTTCTAAATTAAACAATTAACTCTAATATTCACATCCTCAGAGACATTTCAGTTAAGCTAGCATGTCTAATTTATAATCAATGATTAACAGAAGTTGCTACTAATTTGTCTTTGTTATTTGATTTTGCCACAGTCAAATTTACTCAGTAAAATGGAGTGAAACAACGTTCTAAAGACTGGTAAGCATTGAATTAGAAACCTGGTATGTGGCTTCTTTGTAGGCTGGCATTAAATAGATGTAATACAGGACAATATCTCTTGCATTAAGTAGTTTTAACAAATTAATTTTGACCCGTGAGCTTAATAAAGTCTGTTAAGTAGGCCCAACATCTCTGTTAAGTTAAACAGAGGCTGGATATTTAATTATTTTAATTGTCTGAGAAATTTGAAATTGAGAAAGTAACAGCCCTGCAAAGCTTAAAATATATTTTCAGCCCTGTGTGTCATTAAGCATTACTCTAGTGATTTTAGTACATCAAGAGGTTACAAAGTCAAGCCCAGCCACCCCTGATTGAATGAGAATTGCACATTAGTTCAAGAAAAATAGTTTTCCAGAGGTTAAAGTACCAGTCCAGGGAAGCCAAGACACATTTGCAGGAATATTTAGAATGGTGATTAAGCAATAGAAGAACTAACAAAGATGGGCAGCCTTAATAACGATAAGATACATTGCACTGAAGTCAGTTGCAGTTGTTCTTATAGTAAAGGACATGAAATTTTAGTAGTTTATGTATGAAGAACTATCACTTTCATAGCTGTCTTCTATGCTACCTATAAAGATGTAAACATTAAAAGACAAGGTAGCTGCAGCAGAACTACACTGTTAGCCACAGCACGGCTGCGGGTACCCTCTCAGCTCTCCCAGTTCCCACCAATACACAGTCTCTGCAGGCAAGCAGCAGTCTGCTCCCCATTGTTTTGGGGGGATTTAAGAGCTTTTTTTACACAAACTTACTCTGATGCACATCAGTCAGTCACGCTTCCACAGAAACCTCTCATGCCTGCAACACTATAGCTTTGTGCTCAGTTTAAGCTGGTGCTGCCATTGAAAGACTGTGTCCTGCCTCCTCCAGCCTTTGGCACCCGATTTGTGACACCCATTCCCAAGGGGTCTGCTGAACTGGGTCAGCAATACCTGCCACAAAGCAAGAAGGTGCAGGGAATGGAGAAATATCAGGAGGCAGAGGTAAAGATGCAACTAAACCTTCGGATAGCAGTATCTGATTACTCAACTACAGCTCAAGTATAAAGTTTTTGAACAGTCTGATTTCTGAGCAGCACCAGTTGAGTCAGTAATAATTGAGACCGTGATATTTCCTAGAAAGAGCTTTGGGGGAAAAAAAAAAAAAGAAAAAAAAAAGAAGTCTTAACAAGGATCATGAATGAACAGAAAAGTGACTTTGCTATTGAGAGGAAGGAAAGTATTCCTTTCATGGGAAATAGCCTGTGCAAAGATGTAGTAGAGGGGCAGATTAACAGGACACCAAAGAGAAGAAATGTTGTGATATGCTGGGAGATACACACGTTCATGCTGTACACGTACTTTTGCATACTTACATATAGCAGGAAGACAAGGATGACAGTGTTGTTAATACAGGATTTAAGTCACTGCACAGAAATAAAAATTAAATGTCCAATACAATAGAATAACTCAAATTCTTACTGTGGAGCATGCTAATCACAAAGAATTATTCATTCAGTTCATTGACTCCAGTTCCACCTTCAGACCAGCTGGTACATTGCTTTTCTCATGCAGTTTTCTCACTTTTGTGGAGTACCTATGCCACAACCTGATATTTTCCTGCAATATTTTTTTCAAAATGGTTTGAACTGAAATCATCTATAGTTCATGGACATGCAGTACAACAGGCCTCTTAGCAAAATCAGTGTGTATATATATACACACATATCTTTTAATTTTCCATAATAATCCAATAAGAACACAAGATGACTCAACTGAAGTTATTATGTCTAATCTCTTCAAGTAATTATTTTACTAAAGGAAAAAAAAAAAAGTATTTCTGAAAGTACTCTCTCCAGAGGATGGTTCTGCACTGGACAGAAGGGCAGATACTAATCAGCGGCAGTAAAACAGAAAGGACAAAAAGCAACTACAGTCAGTATGATGAGAAGTAATCCCTGTTAAAATCAATACTGTGATTAATGCTGAAACACAGGAGATCAGAATCCATCATGCAATATTTTTCCTGTCTGTATTGTTATTTTTATTGCTTTAACTTTGCTATGCTGATCTGCTTTACTTCTGAATAACTGCTGGAAACCAGCTCCAAGCCTTCCGTGAGAAACAAAGGGAGGCTGAGAGTCATGCTTAGCTGAGAAGAAAGAATATGAGAAGGAAAAACAAAGTGAAAGCAAATCTGCGCTTTTTTTTATTTCTCAGATAAACTTTGTAGCATGAACTAAGCCATACAACCTGGCAGATAATTCCTGCTGAAATCACTGCAAAATCTCTCAACGTTTTCTGCGGGGAAGTTAGTTGCTCTCTGCTGCAGACACCATCGCTCCGGTGACCCTGGACCTCCCTGGTGAAGGCGGTCGCAGTATTTCTGCCCCTTCCCTTGCGCTGGATTCATTTTCCAAGAAATGGAAATTCTTCATTGCAAGAAGAATCATGTCCTCAGTTTCTATCCCCTGAAAAAGCAAATACTGCAAAGTAACCATGACACATTAATATACCCTTTTAAAAGACAGGATCAGGTTCGTATAATTAAAAAGTATCTGTTCAGAATATTTCAGTCTTATGATTTTTTTCATTTAAAGTCTTTGCTGCAATGAAGAATGACCTTGATACATAATAAATGTGTTGGTTGTCTGGTAGTTTAACATATAAGTTGCAATGTGGGGTAGACTGCTTTACAGAAAGGGATAAAATTATATTTGCTTGGATCCTTAAAATAAAATAACTAGCCATGTATCTGCAAAATTTGGCCGGTGACATACTAATATTTACTGTGTAGAAACACATGTCTGAGCACGTTGTGAAATAACACAAGTAACTTTTTCTACCCATAAAGCTACAGTTTAGAAAGTAGTCATTAATTCCAGCTATTCCCCATCCCCATCTGCCTACAGTGTCTTAGCATGCCCTGGTATACCTTGGCAGCACTGCACTTGGGAGCAGACTGGTGAGTACCAGCAACTTCGTGAAGAAGGAAAACTAGCATTGGAGCATCTTAATTACAGAGTATAAACTTCAGAAGTCCTGCCCCATACAGATAAATGCGTTACTCTAAAGAGACTAACAAGGAGTAACATCCATTATCTACGAAAAAAAATACCATGACAGGGTTCTTTTCTACTCAAAAACTATGCACAAGCAATTCTGCTAAAGTCTACAGAATTACACTGATATTAGGTGAATAGAATGAGATAGCATATCATATTAAAAAAAAAAAAGGAGAAAAAGAAAAAAAAAGAAAAACCAAGTTGTCCCCATACTTTCTGCTTGGTTGGGCTCTCTGGAAACAGATCTATTTATAAAGAATTAGAAGCAAACCCCAGAGACATGGCAGTCTAATGCATTGTGCCCTTAATATTGTCCCTCTTCCAGAACAGTAGCTCATAATTTGGTTATTGGTTTCTAAACAATTGAAGTAATTTGCATTTGCCTTACAGCTGACATGGGCTAAACATGTTTTTAAAACCCTTACTGACCTTTTGGGCTCATAACACTAAGTGTATCGCAGAAGCGTTACAAGTGTATATTTCACAATTTTGGTAACGATCATTATTTAACCATTGTTAATTATAATAAATGATTTAGCATTAATTATAAAGTCATATTGTACAGAAAAGGTACATGTATTTTATACACCTAGCAGATTTTATTAGACAGCTATATTGGGCTTTGCTTTTCATCATCTTGCACGAGTTTTTACATCAAAGAT
This sequence comes from Pelecanoides urinatrix, assembly GCA_013400755.1. Lineage (NCBI taxonomy): Eukaryota > Metazoa > Chordata > Aves > Procellariiformes > Procellariidae > Pelecanoides > Pelecanoides urinatrix. Next base: position 109,742 of record VZTQ01012784.1, on the reverse strand, counting down.
TTTAGTTTGACACTTGCTTTTTTTTCCCCATTCCGTTTTATAATATTATTGATGTATAATTTAATGATGGAAGATTTTGAATGTGTTTGTTGATAAATAGGCGAGAAGCTTTGTTCTCCATAAGATCATTGCTTTTTATCTTTTCTTCATCGAATTGTCAAGACTGCATACTTAATCACATCTAGATGTTGGGCCTCATCTTGAACGCCATAAAGTCAACGAGAGTTTTGCAACTGATTTTTATTGGAATGGGACTGAGCACACTATTGGTAATGTGTAACTTATAAATGCCATTTGCACACATATCAATTTTATTAACTCCCTTAGTATGGAATTTTCAGAATGTAATAGTTTGGCAGGCATTACTTTAGATTTATAATGCTCCAGGATGACACTATTAAGCCACATTCACACCTCTGAAAATTGCTATAGCAACAGACTAGGACCAGTTCTTCCTCCACACTGGTGGGTGAGATTCATCTCAACAACTGAAGCTTCTGCTGCCACGTTTCGCGGAGTATCACTTAAGGAAAAGGTGGCTATGTGAGATATATTCACCAATATATACACACACAAATAAATATAGACGCAAGTAATACGAGCTGATGGTCACAAATGCTAAGGTAAAACTGAGATAATATGGGAAGGCATGAGATGTGTGGGACTCTGTGATTTCTAACTGAACTGCTATGGTGGAGTTCCCCTCTTTGGGAAGATGTCTTCTGACATCTTTTTTCTTCTACAGACCTGGAAACCTGAGACAAAAACTGGAAAGATGGATTTAGCATTTCTTAAAATATCATTAATTCCCACAAAAAGAGAGAAGGTGACTGACCTGTCTGGCTCCCAGTGCTGTCACCAAAACTCGGCACAAACCACAGTTGACCTTGCCAGAGCCCCTTTTCTGCCATTGCAGGGGAAACATCCACCCGCTTCGTCCCTGTGAGGTTCCTGAGAGCAAAAGCAATGAAACCATCAGGTTTTTGGGCACCCTTCAAGTCACTGACCATTGCACAGAGCACGCAGAAGGGCTGAACAGACAGGGAAAGATGAAGTCAAGCTTCGCTGAGGACGCTGCTGGAGAGAAACCTCATGCCTGAAACCACCACTCACCTTCATGGAAGAAGGGGGATAACCCAGGTAGCGACAGAGCCAAGTCACCGGACTGATTTCTCTGGGAGAAGAAATGGAGATTCTCCCTTAATCAGCTAACCAAAGAAAATCAGGAGGAAAGGCAATCTCCTGTTGCTATTTGAGGTTAGTCTTTAGGCTGTGAAACTAGTGTCTTAAAATGTAAAATATTAAGGGACCACTATTTGTTTATAAGGACACTTTTAACTATACCTTCATACTTGTAACAAAATCTTTATATTTCTATTTGCCTGGGGAACAAAATACAGCTCTGACTCCAGTGATGTGTTGGGTTATCGTACTTTTAAATGGTATTTCAGAATTAGTGTGTGGGTCCGTCTCCTCTGTAACTGTAACGCATGGTAGAGCCTGACTCACTTTTTTTGGCAATGGTGACACTCCTGACTAATGCTGAATCATGGTGGCAATGCTATTTAATAATTTTCTGGCAGAAGAGCTACAAGCTGTACTTTCACAAAACTATGAACTAAGATTAATTTTCTACAAAAAATTAAACTCATTATATACTTGTGAGTTTGAGATGTTCTCTAAAGAATTACCTAATTCTGAATTAATGCCTTCTAAAGCATTTCTGAACAATTGCTTTTTGATAAGATTATAGAGATATAGGTAGTTAACAGATAATCTTTTGAAATAAAGAGATTTAAAAGCCAGAGGAGTAATCTTCTCAGTGCCTGGAGACAGAGTGTAACCATCGCAAAAATCTCTTCACTTTTTGTTCTTTGAAAGATGATAAAAAGAACAAAACCGAGGATCAAATTGATGCAATGCAGAGATGCTGACAGAAAGCAGAATAAGGAGGCTGTGGCTCCTTACAGGTCCAGCATTGGTGGGCAGCAAAGCAGTAGGAGCTTCCCTCTTCCACAATCGCTTGTTGGAGGACAAACACCTGATCGCTTCAAACCAGATGCTTGAACATGGGTGGTCTGCATTCCCTCTGTTTTCTAACCACTGGGCAACAGATTCTCTCTCTTTCTGCAGTAATATTAATTAGACAATACTCCAGCAGAAGACTCTTGTCCTCCAAGACATACTGAGACAAGGGCTGACGGGGGCGTATATCATATCATCTGAAGTCAGCTGTGCCGAATCTGGCCCAAAGCTCTTATGATTCATTGTGCTTAAAGGTTTTTACTAAAATGTCAAACCATTGCCGTGGCCACTGCCATCAGCTATGTCACCATTCTGGCTTCAGTGTATTCTCTGGCTAGTCACTGTGTCATGAGCCCAGGATGATACCAGCAGACACTTCTTGAAGAGGACTTGAGAGGAAGAAGAGAAAAGTAAAAAATTATTTCACAATTAGCAAGTGAAATAGTATTGTCTTTGCAAAACACCTCCTGCATCAAACCTGGGATGTAGCTGTTTCATCCCTACTTCACTGCATGTCTGCTTATGCCTATGCATAATTTGAGTTCTCCTCTATGCACTCGATCTGCTGATATGTGACTATGAATGAATTTCAAAAAGGTGGCTTAGCTCACCAGCTGTGGAACTTATTCTTTCCTTTTTTTGTTAAACTGAGCACTTCTTTGTAGAGAATGCAGTCACTATGCAACTTATATATACGTACACCTTCCTGAAAAATACATTCCATACTGATAATATGATATAATTTGTTCTCATTTGTTGAAAGGTCACTAGTTGTTCTGGAGAAGTAAAAGATCCCACATTAGAAAAAGAAGGAAAAAAAAAAAGTGACGTTTTAAAGACAGGGAAACTACTTTTGAGGAGTGTTTAAAAGAAATGAGAGAGTCAATGGGTAAAAATAGGAGCCTACCAACACTTTTTTAATGAAAATAATTTTTAAATGCTTGCCATTTGGGGCAATACTCTCCATGCCAGTGGTAAATAATACAGACTCATTCCAACGACCTTCAGCTCCTGCCAGCTCCGTTCTGCCTACCCATCTTCAACTTGCTTTGAGTTTCCTATGGATCAAGGTCTGGAGTATTATATGCCAGCTGCATAAACTACATATTATAATTTGAGAAAATTCTGTCAGTACTTTTTCCTCATTTACCATTTTCTTTTCTTCTCAGATAGGTTGTTCAGATACACTTTCCCCAAATTTCCCCCTATTTTAGCTAGTCTCTTAAATCTTCTTTCTGTTTCCTCCAGACTGATCTCTGACAAAGCTCCTTCCTCTGACAAAGCCATTCCAAGGATTACTAAACTGCAAATCACTATTGAAAAGAAACTAAGGTATTTTGCACATAAAACTCAAACTGAGCCAAACATGATTTATCTTTAAAAAGCTACAAAACAACAGTCTTAAGATAGACACAGAAAACATTCAGCAAAAAGCACCTTTGCTCTAAATGAATGGTTGGAAATCATGAGGCAGGTTACAAAGACTGGATATCTGCACTTGTGTTTTCCCAGCCTGTATTGGTGTTATTCATTTCATGTCTAAACTTAAGTCCCAACTCTTTAATGTGTAAACACACTTGTAAAAATAGGTGTTGTTAAATGCTACTGTCTTTATAAAGACCTCTACAAAAACATAAACCGATATAAGTGCAACTTTTATATTTTCTGTTTTTCTCTAATGTATATGCACTGATTATCTCTTTTAACAAACAGATTGCTTATTCAAAGGAAGGCTGAATCTATGCTACGCTATTTCACTCTAAAGTAGGAACCAGTTTCCTGATTTCTTTTAATCTATCTGTAAATTGTGAAGTCTGCCATCAAGTAGGTACATATTAGTTGTGGGTGTTATAACCTGTCAATCGTGAAAGATTATTTAAATTAGTAGGTTTCTTAGACAGTGATTTTCTCCCAGGTATCAAGTTGTTTCCTACTTAAAAAGGATACAATAACTTTAGACACCTATATGAAAAAGCCACATGAAGCTCATGGAAGTTGTAGATTTGTTTCCATGTATAATTTTGTGACATTCTTAAATTCCATATAAAGTCTTCTTTATATGAGTGGTTTTCATCTTTGGTGATTAAAACTTCAGGACTACAGTTACAGATTTTCCAGTAGAGAGGAAAAAAAAAAAAACCCTACGTAAAGCACTCTGTAATCAATTCTCTTCAACACATGGAGTATAATCCTCTGGGCGTAAGAAAGGCATAAGGGCTTAAGAAATTCCCTACTGGGTGAGACCCTTAGTCTATCTAGTCCAGCTGGGAGAGCCTGCATGACTTGCCATGATCTGCAGACTTCTCCAACATCCACATTTCTTGGATTAGGGATATTAGTGCAGACATCTCTTCCTGAACCCTTCCATCAGTAGGTTTTCATGGACTTGTAATCAATGGATTTGTCTAATCCTTTTTTAAACATGCTTGTGCTGTCTGTCTCCACAACCTCCTGAGACAGTCAGTTCCAGAACTTCACTTCCACAGTGGAAAAAAAAAGTACTTTTCTCTTGTATGTTTTGAGCAGGTTTTCTTCCAGTTCCAACGAGTGTCAGAACGAAGAAGAGTTTGATATTAAAATGCTCCTTTGGTCTATCAAAAGCCCAGAGCTCAGAGAGCATAGGACGACACACTTCTCTCTTTTCCCGTGGTTTTCCAGCACATGACCATGCCTGCAAAATTCACCAACCTGTATTAGCGAGCATACAGGCTCATCCAGCCTTTTCAGCACTACCACATCACAGCTTACTGAATCCACAGATCTTCCCTTTCAGTTAGTCACTCCATTTACTTTCAGCTGTAGGGCAAAAAGTCTCCCTGTTGCATAGTCTACCCTTACTCCTTGCACGGACATCAATGGCAGCGGTGAGCCTGAACGCGCGGCAGAGACCCGCGAAGCCACGCGTGGCGCGGGTCAGAGGTTGGCACTTTGCCCTTGCTCGGATGCCAGCTGGGAGAATGGGACCCCTTAGAGGGGAAGCACCACAAAAGCAAAGGAAAACACAATTTCTGCAAATAGAGAGTTCCCAGGAAACACTGATGCCGTGACATGCTGTGTCAATAAGCTTAATTTAACCATTAAAATTAATCTAAGAATGGCCATTGCAAATGTAGAAAGTAAAGACATTTCTCTAAGAGCACTGATTTAGATTAAATACCCTTCTCTTGTGGTTTCTTAATAACACATGGCAAGTCCCATTAACTAATACACATAAATGTCTATAATGTTGTAAGGAATGAAATGGGCTAAGAGAAAAAAAACAGGATTTGTTTAGTCTGTTTTTGCAAACTAATTGCTTAAGCCTGTTTCTACTTTTTCTTTGAAGTGGAATTTAGATAGGTGCCACTTGGAGGCACTCTTATACTATTCTCACTTGAAGTTTCTTATAAGCATTTCATGCAGTGAAACAGTAATTTTTTTTATTTCTTTTTTTCTCCTAATAATAATCTAGAAATGGGTAATTAACAATGGTTTGGGTAGTTGAACTTTGACATTACTTGTATTTATTACCTTGTAATTTTGTCCGAGGTAAACAGTCTCCTATACTTTCAATAAAACTGACTTAATTCCCTTGTGTAACGGATGATAAAACGTTGTCTGTGATGCAATATTGTTTCAAAGAAGTAGTTAGAAAGGATTGCAAACTGCAAACTTACACAAATTATTCACTTTAGAACTGTGTGGGGTTTTATTACTTCAGATTTGAAATTAAACACCCAGCTTATAATTATATTCTATATATGTTAAATTATATATAATTATCTTTGAGAAGCAGAGAAAAGTATTTCTGTTTTATAGGCACATATAATCTCTCCATTTTGATTGCATGTTAGATATGGAACTTTGGAATACATTTCATTGTATTTGGAGCAGTGTATTTCTTACACAGATGCAAAACTCAAATAATTATTCTCAGCCTAACCAGAGATGACATTTTGCAAAACATTTGTGCACCATATCTGTACTTTCAGATTTTAAACATGATGTGTTCGTTAATTTTCCATAGTTCACCAAAGAAAAAAGTAATCAGGTGAAAAGAAAGCTTGCCCATCGCTTGCAAGGCAGCATGTTGCACACCTGTGGAAAACTATAAAGGAAAGAAAAAAAAAAAAGGACTTGGATCACAGTATTGTCCTGTGTAAAGGGTACAGAAAGGGAACTGCCTTACTAACAGGGGAGAAACAAAATCATGAGTCAGAAAATCACAGATTGGGTCCTTTTCACTCTAACGCAGGGCTGTACCACCCACGCTCCCGTACCACCTCACACCTCTGCATTGGGTCAGCTGCCCGAGGTTTGTAAAGGAATGATGCGGGATGCGGGATCCTGTTTCCTGCTCATCCTGCCATTAACAGCAGCACAGGACCTGTACTGAGATGCTGCTGGTAAATCCTTTCCCAAACCGCACAGAGAGGAGAGCTCGCCCTCCTGCACGAGCACAGCCTCATGGCATCTCAGTATCAAGCAAACAGCAATATTACAAGCAAGTTCCTAGCAAGACCTTCTCATTTCAAATGACCGTTTTACAGCTAAATTGTGCTGTTCAAAACACTTTTGAACAACGCATGTAATTCAAAGCGACATACCTCATGTTCATCTTTCCAAAGAAAACCTCGCATATGCTCTAGATATATGTTAGGAATTCCTCAGAGTGAAGGAGATTAGCACGAACTATACTTGAGCACAGCGTAAGTCTAAATACCGAGTGGTGAGAGATAATACCTGCCTAGGGAGCCATAAGGACAAAAGTGTACTTAAGGAGAATGATGGGTTTCAGCAATGTCATAAAGAAGGCAGCAAGTGGAAGCCACCTCACCAGGAGGAAGGGAAGGAGCTGAAAGCCCGGGAAGTCGTGTGCCATTTAGAAAAAGAAGGGAAATGGATATAAACCCTTCGGAAATCTTCTGGCTCTGCTTGCACCCTTCTTTTTAGAGTCTACAAACTTTCCTCCACAGCATGCACGGATCATGCTTTTCTGCCAGCACTGTTTTCTTTTCCTGACATAGGAGCAGCTCTAAAGGGCCAGAGCAGCAGTGCTGGACACCGTGTCCCATCCCCAACGGCGAGCAAACGCCAAAGCCTGCCCCTGCCCATCCCACCGCCAGCGGCTCAGCACCCACCAGATGTGCTTTCCAAATAGTAAGTTACTCACAGGGGATTTTTCTTCAATGAATGTATCTAGCTTCTACCTGAACATAAAATCTCTTTGCTATGTCTTTTTATTTTCTCCTCTCTGCTAAAGACATCTAAGCTAAACACATACAGCATATGGAAGTAATATTGACTGCCAAAAAGCGATGGAGACAGAGTACAATTTTTCCCAACATCCTGTGGCAGGAGTTTCAGAGCTTACCCCCGCACTTCATCGCTTGTTTGTTTTGAACCTGTCACCTCCTACTCATCCCTCTCTTTATCTTCAACAATTTGAAATACTACTTTTTTTTTTTGCCCTTTTCCCCTTCCCTTGTTATTTATTGTTTCTCTTTTTCACTTTATTCCTACTCTTTCCTTCTTGTTCTTCTCCCCTGCTTTTATTTTTCCCCTCCAGTTTCTACAGCTCTCTCTCATGGCAGGTGTGTATTATTGGCATAAAAATATTCTCGCAAAATTAAGCAGAAATTGGAAAGCCACATCCCCTAAGCAGGAGGATTTCTTATAGGTCTTATTCTGTTCAGAGAAGTGTTTGCCACATCTTCCCCTCCCTACTCTGTTAAAGACTTTCTACACAAAAAAAAAAAAAGACCTAAACAGATCATCATCTAAGCCAAGCATTTATTACATGAAAGTCAAATTTCCTGAGAACAAAGTAATGGAGGCAGCACAAAGGATCTGATGTTTGTTAGACTTAAACTATGTATACTTGATTACAAGATGTTATTCCACTACTCACGTCAGTTCAGTTAAACATGACCTTCTAAACAGCCCTCCATTAAGGATGTCTGGAGTCAAAATCTCAGCAGTAGTGGGATCGTGCAGCATCAGACCCTGGCATTAAGGACTCACAAATATCCTTTCTTAAGCCCTGCCATTTTTTCATGGTAGAGCAGTAGGTGCCTCCAGAACTTCAGCGTAGAAGGACACACACCCCAGACAAAAGAGGTCAGCTCCAGCTGATCAACCTCTCTGCTTGATAATGTTATCAGGGCACAGAAAAGGCTTTTCTTCAAGTTAAAAGTTTCCTTTCAGATAATACTTCACCTACTCTCAGGTCACCAAGTGATTTATGCTTGTGATTTTACACCCAAACTGGTCCCTGATGCTAATTTGACAAGCCAACTGGTGAATCCTTAAAACCCTTTCCTGTTAAAGTGACTAGACAGAGTTGAAACTGTGCATTAGGGCGTCAATCACAGAAACCATCTGTTCTAACAGGGTTTTTTGTGCTTCCCAACTTCAAGCTTTCTGAATGAGATGCTGACTGTTTTATAAAATACTGACAAGAATCAGTATACAAGAAATTACCTATTCAGCATCTCTTAGAGATGATAATTGACAGTAGTCAGTTAACAAGTAAAGATGTTTTGAATGATTAACATTAGGGAGGATGATTTATAGAGTCTCTTCATTAATCCTGTATTAAATTAACCTTCCTAATACTTACAGTTTGAGAATTGCTTTGTAAAACATTGTGTACAAGCCTTAAGTGCAAGTCGTTGCTTCCTATGGCTAGTCATAACTGCCATAAAATAAATCTGGGATCTGGATGAGCTTTGTTGTCTTTGTAATTTTATTTTTGGTCATGAATGACTCACTTTATCACCACCATCTTTTCATTTATCACATTAAGCTTTCAAAATTCAGAGTGATTCAGAGTAGGTATGAGGAAAACCTTTTTCCCCCACGAGGGCAGTCAAGCAGGGGAGCAGCTTGCCCAGATATGTTGCACCATCTCCAGTCTTGGAGATTTGCAACACCCGAGGAGATCAAGCCCTGAGCAAGTGGGTCAGACCCTGGAGCAGACTCTGCTGGGGCAGGAGGTCTGACCAGAGACCTCCTGGGGCCCCTTCCCACCTAAATTACTCTGCAACCCTTGGATCCCAAAAGAGTCCACTTACACTCAAATATTCCACCATTACAATTTATAGACATTAGGCTGATTGATCCTGCCTTGTCTCAGACACCCCAAGGCTCTCTGATCCTCCACAAGTTTAAGAAAGAGTCATTATATTTTTTCAATTCCCACCAAACTAACTACAACCCTGATCTTTGCTCTGTCCCCATCAGCAGAGCTGACGGTGACTTACCATACCAGGCTCTTCTGGAGAGATAAAAAATTGCTTTCCTAGAATTTCTTCCTTCCAGACACTCTACAGACATTTTGATTGATAGTAGTGCGTCACATGGAGAAATGCAAATATTTTGGATATAATTATTTCCAAATTTTGTGCCCTTCAGTAGCTATGTGGCATTGCCATCCCAAACCTCTTATAGCAAACCATAACCAATCTCTTTTTGCATATCTCCTATTCTGAGAACACAATTTATATAGAGAGAACCAGATAATACTGAGAATTCAAAAAGGAAAGAACATTGTAACGTCAGGCCCCTGTTAATCTACAATAAAATTAATCTTCAGTTTATTTTGAAAGTATCAGGCACCAACTTTCTTCATGCTATATTTTCTATAGATCTTGATAAAGACTTTTAATACTTATATATCCTTACTGATATATTCCTTTTATCCTTCATGATACCAGAATGCTCTACAAACAATACAGCATTCACCTGTTGGTATGCAGCTGCAGAAGGCACGGTTCCTTCCCAACATGCTGCACAAAAAAAATGCTCAAGGGCCAAAGCGATTCTAGGAAAGCAATATATAAACTTTAGGGAAGAAATGTCCACAAAGAGTGGGAAGAACCTCTCCATTAAAGTCTTCCTTTTATGTGTTGATATACAAAACAAGAAAACTGGGGAGTGAACGTGACACTACGATTTATTTTTCTAAATTAAAAGAAGTCTGATGTAATATATATTACATTAGAGCACAGCATTCCTTCCTCTCAGCAGCCTGCAGAGCTCACGATGCCCTAGGTGTTCTCAGAAGGGCTGCTGAACAGACTGTGGTGATAGAACAGACCTTCGCTCCGTGAAATCCTGCTGACAGCTAGGAGCTGAATGCTGCAGTTTCTTGTACCCTTAAGGTAACACAATTGCTTGGATGCAGCAACATCTTACGCAGTTTATGAGGTAGTGATCAATCTCTGATTGACAATTCTAATTAGCAGCTCTCTTATGTGCAACATTATGGCATTTTATAGCAACTTTCTGCTGCCTATTAAATCTCCACAGCCATCTTCTATGAAATAGAGTACTTTATAGATCATTTGATACCCAATGTTGTCAATTGTGTTTGTTTATTGGTATTGCAACATGCTGGATTTTGTATAAAAATTCATATCTGTAATACCTAGTGATATCTTCCAAGACCTCAGCATTTCTTCTCTAAAGAGCTACTGGCCTTTGAGGCTGGCACAGGAGGACTACTGTGTCCTATTATTACTGTTTCCAGAACACAGAGTATTTCAGGTATAAGGGTTTTTACATTTAGAGACGATTTTTTTTTCCCCCTCCAATGGAGGTGATTCATAATGGAATACAGTAATCATAAGAAAAATGACATCTGTTTAAAAATATGGTTCTCTTACAGTCACGATGACATATCACATTTTGCTTGGTTGAAAACACGCTAGAAAATGGTGTTCATTTGAGATGTGTTATGAAATGTCTAAACATATTTTTCATGGAATAACATCTTTCCCAAAAACCCACCATAAACTAGACAATAATTACACAGCAGGGTCATACCTTAGCATCCCCATTAGAATGGGTAACTAGTAGACCAAGATCCATCAGGAATACAGGAAATAAGCTTGTCTTAGTCATAGAGTTTCTCACCTGTATTGAATATGAGTTTGTTTCAGGGCTTTTTTTTCCTCCCTGATATTTCTTTCAGAAAACTAGACTTTCCATCATAGAGAAGGTGATAAATTACTGAGTAAAAACAGTATCTTTTCTTGTCATGTGTGTGGATTGTACCAGAGATCTGTTTTCCCTGGTGTTATTGGAGGAAAAGAGAATATATAAAATAAAGTTTTCCTCCCTTCTCCTCAGAAATCCCAGAAAAGCAATTTGAGCTTAAGTATTACCTTAAGCATACTTTAAATTAACCACTGAACACTTCCAAAAAAAATTTAAAGATGAGTGATCAGCAAACATTTTTTAACACCACCAAAAAAGAAAGAAACGATTGTAATGTAAAGGTAAGGAGGTTGATATATACACTTGAAATACTAGATATCAGCAGACAGAATGCAAAGCACAGCAGGGCAGTTACAATTCAGTGTGTTGTCGTGGTTTAACCCCAGCTGGCAACTGAGCCCCACCCAGCCGCTCACTCATCCCCCATGGTGGGATGGGGGAGAGAATCGGAAGAGTAGAAGTGAGAAAACTCGTGGGTTGAGATAAAGACAGTTTAATAGGGAAAGCAAAAGCTGCGCACAAAAGCAAAGCAAACTAAGGAATTCATTCACTGCTTCCCATGGGCAGGCAGGTGTTCAGCCACCCCCAGGAAAGCAGGGCTCCATCACATGTAACGGTGACTTGGGAAGACAAACGCCATCACTCCAAACGTCCCCCCCTTCCTCCTTCTTCCCCCAGCTTTATATGCTGAGCATGATGTCATATGGTATGGGACATCCCTTTGGTCGGTTGGGGTCAGCTGTCCCAGCCGTGTCCCCTCCCAGCTCCTTGTGCCCCCCCAGCCTCCTCGCTGGTGGGGTGGGGTGAGGAGCAGAAACGGCCTTGACTGTGTGTAAGCCCTGCTCAGCAGGAACGAAAACATCCCTGTGCTATCAGCACTGTTTCCAGCACAAATCCAAAACATGGCCCCATACCAGCTACTGTGAAGAAAATTAACTCTACCCCAGCCAAAACCAATGATTCATCTTTTAAATAAGGCTTATCTCATTTTCTGAAGTATTTGTCATATCAAATGCTTCCTAGTTCCATGATTTTTTTTTCCCCCCATCCCTTGGTATTTTGATGTACAGTACAACATTGCCTTCATATAAGGGTTAATGCTGGAATTATAAATAAATGGCTCAATATTTAGGACTATTGGTGGTGGTAAGTGGCACCCATAAAGTTGAATTCCCTCACTTCACAGTAACTTTACAGTATCACACAAGACTAGAAGCTGTAGAGGGAGGACACTCTCTATTTTATTCAGAAGGGAAAGGGCCTAAAGGTGCATTGATTTCAAACTTATTTTTTTAAAAGGTAACTTGCAAAATACTATATATCTTCCCTGTAACTTGAGAAAATATTTTTTTTTTCCTTGGGAAATTAGTCAGGAGGCAATATATATGCACGTATCAAATACACAGGCACACATACATATAAAAATATTATTGGAGAGGAAGATTGTATTGCATTGCATTAATAAAAGCAAAGCTAAAAATTCAAAAAGGAGCTTCAGCATAACTAGTCTCTCCTAGTCATATTGACTGTGCAGGAGTTAAACCATTCAAGACGCCCTTTGGCTTTCCCTGCCTTCCTGCCAGGTCACCCTCCTCCTGCACCCCGGGGCACCTCCCGCTTTCTGGCTTAGGGAGTTTGCCTTCAGCTGCCAGCCCCAATCACTATTTGTGCTGCCAGGTGCTCTGCATATCCTCTGCTAACAACACATTTCTTCAGCTCTGCTGAAAAACTTTGTCTTTTGCTATTTTGTCAGGCTTCATTCCCTCCCACCTCTTCCTTTTCATCCTCATCCCCCTCCTCTCCTGCCAAAAGGCACCTTCCTTGAACCACTCTTTCTCCAATTCACTTCCATAACCCTGTGGGGTCATATAGGGCAATTCCCGTGCAAGCCATCTAAATAACCCTGGTCCCCAAACATCAGAGAGGACCTCTCTCTGCTACACACTCAGCGATGGTATGTTTTAGCTTTAAATTGAGTCTTTCCATGACACAAAACAATTTGTGCTAAACATTTTCACACAACCTAGTAAAGAATGAGAGACCTTGTTGAAATTTAAACAGGACCCTCTCTCCTACGCATTAAAAAAAAACTAGCCACATTTGCTTAGTGTGTTAATTAGCAATAATCAGAGAGCAGCAAAGAATGTTAATACCAAATACCATGTGTAAATTGAGAGAGGGAGGAATCGGCATCACCCATCCTGAAATCACTGTTAAATTTGGCATCACTAACAGTGTCATAAAGGATAAACCTTCCCTCTCATCTGCATTCAAGTGTGGTTTGCATCTCTGCTGTATGTTCTGCACTTCTGCTATTCTCTACTAGTTTTTGGTAGAGAGATGCATAAAATATGCAACGCAGGCCTGTGGTGCAAACTGGAGGATGTAAGTTTATTTCTGCTTTGATGAAGGGAAAATACACTTATCTCATCTATTCCCCTTGGACCACATAGGCAGGAAAACGGAGTTCCATGGTATGCCTTTGGAAAGGAGAATGCTGTTAGCCCAAATAATGCAGTCCAGTAATAAAATAAAACCATAAAAAGAAAAAAATCAAAGTTCTGATAGTTGACTAGAACTGTGTGACATTCCCTATGTAGCAGAAATAACTCTACAATTTAAGGTGTTGAACTCATGGACTTAGAGCTTACATTTTAACTGTATAATATAGCTCAGATCTCACCTAAGAATCAAATTTAATAAAAGTAGGTGTATTTTAAGCAACAACTATTGTTTTTTAATCCAGTATCTTGAGATCTATATCCAAAGCAGAACTTAAATAATGTAGCATGTAAGCAACGCTCATGCTGAGGATCTTTTACTTTCTTATAACTATTTTTTGTACAGTAGACTTTGTCACTTAAAATGACCTATAAAACACATAGGCAAAGCACCTTCTGATACGTGTGTCCCCTGTACCATGTTGATCTACTGACATGCCCTCAAAAATTGGCTTACAAAGAAGTTCCCACAAAATGCTCTTTTATTTTGTTTTATCATTGTATAGATAGGAAACAGGTTAACAAAAAATTAATTTGCCCAAGATTATCTAGATTATTATCTAGAAACTCAGAGGTAAAGATGGGGATTGAATATGCATCTCCTAGCTCTTCTAACAGCGATGCCTCCCCACAGACCATGTTATCTCCTATACCATATCCCTTAAAAATACCCAGAAGATAAATAGCAGAGAGGCAGACTGCAGCCCTGCCTGCTGCTCTCCCTAGTTAGAAATGCAAACAAGAATTGACCTGTACCACTTCTCCTGATCTCAAACCAGTTAGAGTGCATCTCCTCCAGAAGCCAGGCCAAGGGAACTCAAGTCAATGACTGGATAAAAGCTTTTCCGATAAACTCTCAATTCATTAAATCAAATGGAGACTTTAAATTGATGAAGATAATAATAAATTATTTCTTAATCCTGCTGTATCAATCTATCATACATGGTACTACAACACAATGAGCAGTAACACTAAAAGCTTTATGAAAGTCACCTCGTCTTCATTCAGAGCTCAGTGGTGGCTGGGGGCAGGAGAGGAGTTACAGTAGAGGATGTAGAGAAGCAAAGGGTGACAACTTCTGCCCAAGCGGGAAGGAGAACCTCACATTGGCATTGAGCTGTGAAAAGTGACACTCACAAACCGATGTCAGCGTTTACAGTGGCTTGCAAGACTTCAGCGTTTGCCACAAGCTTCTCATGCTTTTCCCCACTCCCTGGCCAGGTTTCCAAGCCCTGTGCTAGTAAAGGGCAGCCCAGTAGCAATATCTAAATACGCAGTAGGTAGACCAGCTAGCCCAATCAGCCTAGGAGTACAACAAAGCCAACTGAAGAACATCAAATTCAAATTATGGCACAGAGTTTGACAGTGCCATAGATAGGACCAATCCATTCTGGTTGCTTTAAGGAGCAAAGGGAACAGGATGTTTCCTCAAATTTAAGGAATATTTACAGATGTTAGCTATCCCTATGCTATTATTAACAACAAGATTGTGAAGCACAGAGCCCCATTAGTCTGCTGTTGACATGCTAGTTATTTTGAACTCTGCTAGCTTATGATTATCATATTAATTTAGGACACTGCAATACCATTAGTTAACTCTTCTTTGAGCATGTTAACAGATATTTTTTAAACATGAAAAATCAAAGTAGTAGCTGTTTTCAAAGCTCTTGGTATTAGTAAAAGGAGGAAGCAATAACTCTAAAGAACTTTTATTTATTTCTTTTTAAACTAAAACAGTCTGATCGAAGAAAGGTACCTTGAAAACATTCAGATATGGGCTGTATTCACTGACTAACTCAGAACCCGGCTATTTTATTACTGTTATCCATTTCTGCCTGATGTATTTCTCACTGGTACTTCTGGATTCAGGACCTTACCTCAACATCACCTGGTAAAATGCAGTGTCAATTTTGATCCCTTAGACTGGATCCTCATTGCCTGAGACTGTTTGTGTACTTCACTGCCACAAAGGAAAGAGCAACAATGCCTCCAAGGAAGTGCCTGAAGTGGGATGGCACGAGGGGCTGAGTGGATGACCTTGCCCAAGTGTCTCAGGCTGTGCAACCTTCCCCTTGCTTCCTTTGGTTGGAAACGCTAACATGCGCTCATCGGGATGGTGGTCGCTCAGGGCCCTTATACCCTATTGACTTTCAATAACTCATGGGAACTTCCCAATGATTTGTATTTATTTAAGCACATACAGTTTTACATTAGGACAATGACATCATTATAAACGCCCCTTCCTTTCACGCTGAACATTAGGTGCTTAAAAAGACCGAATGAGTTTTCTTACAATCCTGCAATTCCTGGGGAGTTTGGTCCAATGAGTACTCAGATGATCTTTATTTTATAGTCTATGCTTCACAGGTCAACTGAGCCCTCTACCTACCTCTCTATCTGCTCTGAGCTGCAACATCTGAGAGATGAACCAAGAAATGTTTGACTTTGAGTTGCATTTTGCTGCAAACATTTTCTATGCACCACAGCACACTCAAAGGCAAGTCTGATGGGAATACCATATGAAAAGGCGTTGTAAGTTTTCGAGTCCAGTACTGAAGACTCAAAACTTCAGATAAAAATACAAAGTTCTGAAGTTCTCCTTGTAATAGTGTTTTATACTTACACGGCCATACAAGCAACTCAAAACATCTCATATTTCTATAAGAAATAAATCTTGCAACATCCCTGTGAGATAGGGATGTAGTACAGTCATTTTACAGATGAGGAAACAAGCACAGAGCAAAGTACCTGACTATCAAATTGACATTTACTTTCAATATCTAAAATGGACTCTTAATGGATGGCTTAAGTATTCACATTCAGAAGTGAGCATCTAACTCCAATTCAAAAACAGGAGTTGTCAAATCTAAAATACATAAAATCCTAAAAATAACCAAGCCAACATCTTAGGTTAATTAAAAGACTTAAATAGACAACACCTACCTGGTAAAATTTCAAACAGCAAGCCTAGGGGGAAAACAGAGGTCTAAATATTAATAGCAGTTCTTTTACCACTGGACCCAGTATAACTGTAAACAGACGCAATTGTTTTTGGCTTAAGAGTGTGGTTGAGATATTTAACACCTTGGTAAATGAAAAAAATTCAATTCACAAATAGAAGCACAGTAGGACAGTTAGCAACTATTGCCAAAAGTTGGTCCATTTCAATAGAAGAAAAATATATGTCTCTCCTAGCTAAACACAGATTTTGTAATTTTCTGTAGCAGGACATTCTTCAAGAATTTTTTCTATGTGAGGCAGCTTTATGTTTTCCCCAAACAGTGCACCCAGGGCATGCATTTCATTTTGATGTTTTTGTGCCTTTAGAGTTTGGTCATGCCATCTTCACCCACCTGCCACTTCCCAAACATCTTTTCTTTTCCGTGTGCACAGGAGATGGCCCAGACAATATCACAATCATTCAAATGCCTTCACATCTCCATTACCCACTCTTCTGCACATACGTTGGATCTGCTATGGCTTGCACGGCTTCTAACCCCTGCAATAAATTTTAATCAGATACTTTGTACCCAGTTGTACTCGTGTCTGAAAGGACCCAAAGTGCTGTTGTTGCTAAGGAAACCACTTCTCCGTTATCCTCGCACTCGGCTCCGCTGTCTCCTTGCCTCCTTCTCCCCTCCCTTTCCCGCTCCCCATTTCTCCTCAGCTCCAAGGGGCAACTCTAGCACCGCACTGAGCGCTGAGCCATTTACCCCCCTTCCTTGGAGCGCAAACTCACTTGAAACATGTAAGAAGTCACAGCAACGAGAATTTGTGGTATTTAAAGTATGACTGCCCTTGCACAGGCCCATTATGTTTAATTAGTCCCTATGCAGCAAGAGAAAAGCTGATCCCAGCGGGCTGCAAGAGTGAGGAAGAGCTCTAACCCACTGTGAAAAAAGGCAAAAACTCAGCTCTAGGCCCTTCTTGCAGGAACTGAAAGAAGTATATGGAAGAGAGCAGAGATGGGATGGATATGCAAGTGCTTGAGGGTTTTTTTTTTCCCTAAGCATTGAAGTTCCAGACCCCTTCACCCTCCTCTGCAGATCATTCCCCTCTGTGCCAGCCCCACTGCAGGAAGAGTTGTCTACCTCTTTCAGACAAATAAAGTCCCCTGAGCCATTTGACTGCAGAATTGATTTCTGACCCTTTGCTTCCTTCCAGTCTCCTAATGTTTAAATTATGCAGCCAAGAAGCAGACCACAAAAGCAGCTCTCGTTTAAGGTTACGTTCTCAAAGCTGTGAGCAGTGCATGCAGAACACAGCTCCATCACCACAAATGCATGGAGAGAAAAAAAAAAAAGAGTGGGGAGCTCAGCTTTTGCTCTGTCCTTTGGGTACGTCCAGACCCAGAAGGCAAAAATGTAAGCCAAGCTGTTAAGTGAAAAAGGCATGGGGGAACCACAGTAAGGAAAGAAAGTCAACAAAATTAGAGTGCTTTCTTTTACAGGAGTTTTATTTTGTGGATTTTTTTTAAGGAAAAGGGAATCTATTCAACATACACAACTCCCTAATGAAAGGGCTCCTTTAACTATCCATTGTGCTTGTCGGTAATGGTAATTTTGACGCATTTCAGCTTTTTCTACACTCATTCTTCCCCCCCACATTGCTTTTGCTTTTTTATCACATTTACCTTTGTACAGTGGATGTAGAAGAGACAAAAGGCAAAATTCAGAACTAAAGAGCAAGTAACCTCTAATATTATAGAGGCTTCTCTGTGCTTTTGCTTTTCCAAACTAAGCCTCAGTGCCATTAGTATTGAGTGTAAGGATCCTGCTGGGTCTGTTGCGGTTGTCTTATTGACTTTCTCT
Organism: Pelecanoides urinatrix; assembly: GCA_013400755.1. NCBI lineage: Eukaryota > Metazoa > Chordata > Aves > Procellariiformes > Procellariidae > Pelecanoides > Pelecanoides urinatrix. Next base: position 91,423 of record VZTQ01012784.1, on the reverse strand, counting down.
GGATGAATAAGTTCCTGTCAAGAGCACCACTAAATATCCACTTTAGAAAAGCACTTTTAGCCATAAAGAGCACATTTTCCCTTCCTTCCTAGAGTCAGAGCCAGCACTGCAAAGCAAAATGAAAATGCAGTCTTTGGAGACAGATATAATTATAAGTAAATACTTCATAGGCATTAATTAGCAACATTTTTTCACCTGTGTTTTGTACAGGGAGTCAAACACCCCTCAACAGAATTTGCTGGTGCTCCTGTACTTGCTACCACCACTTTACAAGTAATAATTATACCAAATACTTGTACTGCACCAAGCTTCAGATGCTTGAATAATACGAATCTAAATTCTTTAGTTGTACATTTTTTTTTTCTAGCCAAAAGAAGCTAAGATACTGATTCAGAATCAACTGCATGGCAGCTTCTTACTGTCTCTTTGTGGTCAGGAACCAAAGCAGGGGTAGACTCATCACACACAACATCCACAAAATTCCAGAATGTTTGAGACTTGAGTTAATTATCTGAAAACAGTCATTAAGAGGAATGAAGCAATGGCTCATCTGCATTCAACATCAGTGCCGTAAGATGAAGGTTAAAGAAAAAACCCTACAGAAATAGGACAACAGAAGAGATGAAAAATAAAGGTCACTATTGGTCTTCGCACTTGTAGAAACCGCAGAGCAAATGCTGACTGAGAATATAAGCCACTAGGCCTGCATTTGCCAGCAAAGAGAACCGCCAACTTCTTGGGCTGTTTATGTCCAAGGCCATTAAGTTTTTAATCAAAGGCTACTGCTTTCACTGACATAGACAATGCATTACTGATATTGTACAGTAAAAAGCATTAAAGAATTTCTTAAATTATTTTCATATAATAAATTTAAGAATTCTTGACTCACTTGTCAGAGTTCAGCCCTTTTCTTTAGTCACAAGCCATAAAAGATGTCTGTTCCCTTGCTTTGCTGAGATGTTCAGAGTTAGGGCTCCTACACCAATGCAGACCACCACAAATCCCAGTGGTGCATATATTGCTGAATATTTAAAGGTTTATTTTCTGGTGAATATTATCATCAATAACCTTGTGTTATAGAAAGTTCAGAGGCAAGTGGAAGAGAAACTTTGATGTATTCATCTGAAAAATAAAATAAATGCTAGAAAAAATGGAATTATTTTGCAGAAGTCTTGAAATGCATGCCACTGGTGTGTCCCTATAGCAGCTATAGGAAGTGCTGGCTGTGAGGGCAGACTAGTGGAAAAACAACACAGCCACTTATGGCTGTGACTCAGCATCATGACTGTCTTCTGACATACAGTCTACTGCTATCATGTACTCAAAAGGGTCCTTAACATCAAGTGGCAGAACCTGCATTTTCATTCCAAAATGCCTTCAGGTTTGCTTAACCTGGGGCTCATGAATGCCTAGTTCACCTCATCCCTTAGCTGGGCAGAGGGGAACATCCTTCTGGCTGTCTTAAGATTTTCATCTGAGATGTAGAGTTCACTGTTTGAACATACGAATATGCAGTTAGGAGTCAGAAGCTGTCAGAAAATCATGCCGCTATTCACTGGAACAAACAAGAGATGAGAAATGTCTTAATATCAGAGTTGTCTTGACATTTCCCAGCATAACCAGATCTGGCTGTGGTCTGCAAGAAATCAATTCACAGAGAAGCCACAAATATCAGCTAATGCCTTGATTCATAAACTTTTATCCTTGCTGATATGAAAGTCCTATTAAAGTAAATAGGACGATGTTCCCATATGCTCGGGTGGCAGGACCAGAGCGGGTGAGGAGTCAAGCAGCCTGTTTGAAAGCTCCCTGGGGGCGAGGGCAGGGGTGTCATTTGGAAACCAGCCCTAAACTTTTTCCTTCATGAAGATTCACGTTGTCCTCATTTTACCTACCCTGGACAGTCTGAACTAATGAGATTGCTTAGTGCCTTAGTTTTGGTAAGGAGTACATAAATATTGATTGCTACTGGAAAGGTTCCAAAAACCTTTTAAAGTGACACTTTTGTTTTGCACTATATTATTCACATATTTTGGAAAGAAGAGTTCTTGGTTCCACTTACTTGACAAATGTTTTTATTGAGTATTGTGAACAAGAAGCTTTTATAGGACTAGGTAAATCGTTGGAAGAGTTTTGTTTTAAGGATGACAGTTCACTCCTTTAGATCTGTTATTTTTGACAAGAGGAGAAAAAAGGTTAGAGTAGTGTACAGCATAAATAATTTTCAACTAATGACCTAAAACTTCAGGGTCAAGTCTTTTATGGGTTTATTATTAATCTCTTGACTTCAACTGACTTAAGGTTTCATTTTGGAGAACTGTTTTTAAGAAAAATGAGGGTTTTTTTCTTTTTTGAAAAATATCGTTAGTTTTAGCTACTTTCTCAGGTTTTCATTGATGGGTGTCTTGATTATGGTTTTCCTGAATTCGTGGTATGCTTCTGACGAAGAGGGGGACTCGAGGGCTATTTAATTGGTGACAGGATGTTAACACTAATTGGGGCTACACTGGGAATTATTCTTACAGGTATTATTACAATGGAAATAGAAATGGCCAAGAGGATAGACACTTATTTAGTAGACAGATACATTAAATGTAACTGTGCTTGTAATAATTAATATTTTAGAAACCTGTGAAAGTAAATTGGCAGTAAAGAGTTAGAATTGCAGCTTGGATTTCCAAGTCTTTGCTCCAAAACTAAGCAAGGTCAGGAATGGAATTAATTTCTTCCACACAGGCTACTCTCAGTAGTTGTTTAAAAACTATATGACCATTAAAAAAATGAGACTGGTGCACAGAAGAAAGTGGAAGACTATTGTTTATCCCCCTGACTGATAAAAATCAAGACCCATTGGAACTTTCCCTAAGGTTATTGGATGAGGTATGGGGTACTGCATTTCCAGCTACTAAGAGCAATTTAAATGATGGCCCTGTGATCCAGCAACGAGGCACACAAGTATATAGGATTCCCATTATACACATGTCATTGCTCAATTAAAAACACAGCACTAAGTGAGCTCTCAAAGTCCTGACCCAAGATAGGGGTAATATCAAATCTAGGGGAGGGTCCCTCAGGAAAACCTCTTCTTTGGTATCTAATTCCTTATCTAAAGCACTGCACAGTTCAACTTCAGCTCTAAGCTTTTTTTTTTTTAATTTTCAGACAATTCTTTATCAGCAGTCATACAAGCATGGGCTGCAAAACGTCACAGCATTGTGTTAAACATGTAACATCTAATCATGAAGATAGTATTTCTGTATACTAATTAAAAAATACTACACTTTAAGAGATAAAGCCTGTTGAAAATATACTTTGTCAAGAAGAGATCTGACTTTCTATTCAGGTGCCTTTTACTTGTAGCCCTGTTTAAAGAGCAGCAGTGGCTGAGAACAACAGCAAAGCTCCACTTTACAGACTTGCAAGAGCAGGAGCCCAACCGAAAGGAAGGGACTGACCATGCTAAAGCAAAACCTGCTAACCTGCTGCTCTGCAAGGAGCAACTCAGCAGGGGAAAAGGCAAAGTCTCCTTTTCTACTAGGAAGCTAGGCCTGAGAAGCTGTGCACAGAGCTCCAGCTCTTCCAATGTCTCTTCTGACGCTACCAGACTCACGAACATGTAAAAGAAATTCCTGTTTAAGTGAAAAGCATTAATAATTCCTTTATGTACATAGCGGAGGAATTTTTTTAAATATGCAGAGAAGTTAAACCATCTATATTCTGAAATTATCCTTTACACATTTTTAGAAACACACACTTGTGTGACTGCTGGAGCACCCATTGGGTTGGCTGAACTGGCCTGGATGCCTCCACACCTCTTCTTTCTTGCAGCGTGGAAGGGACTGGCTGAACAAAACCCCCTACACCCTGTAGGCAGCCTTTGCAGCTGATTAGTCAGGCACACACTTAAGTCTATTAATACATAAGCTCCATTACCATGGCAGCAGGTTAAAGTTAGAAGTAACTAGATTTGAATAATTTAAATATGCTAAAAATACCAACTTCTAGGCTTAAGTCGTTCTATTTGTCACTACACTTTGTCACCCATAATGACAATTGCCACCTATGTTAGAAAGTCTTCTTAGAAAACTCAGTAACTTCATATGCACGTAGTGCTCCCATCTATGTATTCATACTCCAGAAATCTGTCATAGTTCCACTTGCAGACACTAAACCCGACAGTTTTGTTTCTCAAATAGTGAATACATGCAGCTTGATTTCTATCATAAACCAATAACCAGATATCAGAAGAAGGCTGAAGAGATTTAGTTTGATTCAGTATGGCCCAGCCAAGTCAGTCTCCAGACAAATCTGAGTACAATTTCATAAGTTCCTCTTTTACTACATACTTAGAACTACACAAAAAAATTTAATAAGTTTAGATTCTAAAAAGTGATTTTGCAATGCAAACATATGATAAAAACCTACAAAAGATGCAGAGAATACCAAACCATATTGTCCTATTATCTCAAAATAGTGACCATGCTCAGAAAAAAAACAAACAACACAATCATTAACACTGGGTTTCAGAAAGGTGGTAAAAAAGGTAGTTCCCCTACAACAGTTTGCTAAAGAGCAAACCCAGTGTAAGCTACATTTTTTCCTGTTCCTAAGAACTCCTGACTGAGTGCTCTAGAGCCTCCAAATTAATCCAGTGCCAATCCCAATCAATATAAACCACTCACCTAAGTAAAATCATTCAGGTGCATTAGTGTTTCCAGGACTACCTGTTTGACAGCAATGGGAAAGAGACATGGCTCACAGTTAAAAAATTCACGAAGAATTTCTATCTGTATCTGTATTTAGCACAGACCCAGTATTCAAGATCTTCTTGGCTTCTCACATTCATTTCTTAATTAAAAAACTAACAGGGAACATTAAACATCTCCCCATTTCATCTCTCAATATGCAAATTATAGATACAAGCCTACTAGTAGCAGCCTACCAAAAGATGTGGCTGTATGCCATTGCAGGTGCAAGAAAAAAAGATAATTTTAACATCAAGTGATTACAACTACAAATTTACCTATCAGTTACCCAGTTGGGAAGCTAGTCTAATGGACGGTGGATTGAGGATTTTGAAAGAGAAGTGAAGAGAACAGAATGTATTGCATAATACAGAAGAATATGTGGTTAGCTCTATAATTTAATATACTTTGGGAATGGACAATCTTTTTCACCTTCTAGGGGACAAAGAAACTGCTTTTTTTCTTATTTCTGTGCCAAATCTAGATATTAAAACATTTTCATTTGCAATTTACAACTGATTCCCCCTCCCCATCCATCTGGTCCAACTCTTCCCTGCTGGTCAGACCATAAAGCTATGGATGGACATAACTGCATTTATTTCAACAGTAAGAACAAATCCAACTCTTGCACAGTGATTTTTCTCCCTGTATGCCAGTAGAATTGGCTATGTGTTACTTGGAGCACATTATCTCTCAGTCCATGTGCGTGAAGGTGGCCTTGGACAAGATGAAGAAGAGCTTTAGTGCACAAAAACATGGGGGGAAATTGCTTTCATCTTCAGCACCTTCTCTTCAATGAGACCCGAGAGATGGTAACAGCCCAGTATGACCAAAGGGAAGGATGTGACTGAGCCCGGATCCCGAGGGGCAGAGCAATCCTATTTTGGTGGGGTGACAAAGCACAGAATGACCCATAAAGAAATGGCTGCTTTGTCTCTGCCAGGCTGGCTGCAGTATAGTCATGGGTGGGAGGCAACCCACCTGTGGTCCTGGCAGGCCAAAGACCCTCCTTGGGCATGACAAATTCAGGGCAGCTCATTCCCAGAGGTGGAACAAGTACTGAATTTTTCTAAAGTGATTAGTTGCACACAACAGGAACAGGAGGCTAATTGGCAAATAGGGCTGCAGCAAGGAGCTTCTGGGAGGGATTTTAAAGAGGAAGAGAAGAGCCAGCTAAGCTTACAGAACAAGTTGATACTGATAGCTGTGTGAAATGCAGATACAGGGAGCCAGAAATGTTTTAAATTTGAGCTGTTGTTGCGACCGTGGATTTCCAGCACTGCTTCATTTGCTGCCCCCACTAGATTGCCACTCTAAATTTCCGTTAGATTATGCTGTGCTGGGAGATCCTTCTGCTGGGATCATTAGGCATCTCAATTTAGTTTTCCAATAAAAATCTGAAAGTTACAATTTAGTGGCACAGCTGCAGTTATTGAAATAGCTCAGGCTCCGCTGGCTGAGGGCTCCAAGGTGAGGAAGGAAGGGGAGAAGAACAGCCACGGTGCAGAGGAGCTGGTTGGGGAGGGACATAGGAAAGGCATGGGAAGGACAAGGAGGTTTCACATCAGCAGAAGCAGCCAGGAGAAGAGAATGTCAGCAGAGACTTTATTTCATTGTGTTCTTATTTAATACTTTAATGAATTAAGAAATCTTGTTCAGTCCTGGGCCAAGACTGAAAGTTCACCTCCCTGTTCCATCTCCCTGTTTGACCTGTTCAGTCCTCCCCACGGGCACTGGGTATTACCTGCATATAACCAACACCTTGAGAATCTTATAAAAAAGAAGCAAAACCAAGACATCTACTCACAATTATATAGCATAGCACCACACTGCACAGGCTGTCATGCTTCGTGAACTCATAGGACAGCTTTTCATACTTTGTATATGCTGACCCATATGAAGTACCTCTGTCAACTGTGTTTCTTATGCAGCCAGTTTAAACAACTGAAATGATGCTTCTTTATTTATATCAAGGGATAGGTATGACCAAATCGCAGATGGACTTGCCCATCAAAACTTGAATGACACCATTAGTACTATCAGCTTCCACACTTTGAATTAGCACCTCTAGGTATTTTGGCTGTACCTATTCACAGAAGCAAGAAAATGAAGGAATGAGAATAAGAATTGGCTGAAATCGGCTGAAAGTCTGAAGGCAGAAGATGTAAACACTCAGAAAACAGTTATGTTTATAATTCCAAAGGAACAAAAAAAGGAAATGTCAACAAATTTGGAGGAATAGTCAAGATAGTCCCTGGGGTTAAAAAACCAAAACCACTCTAAAAGTACAGGACAGATGGTAGTTAAAAGATAACCTATTAAGGGCACAATATCAGATGATTCTGATGCAGGGAAAAATGGAAGAAATAAAGAGACTCAAGACCTCTTTAACAAGCCAGATAATCAAAAGGGAAATATTTAAAGTGGAACTGTGCTGAAAGTGGAAATATAATTAAAGACAAGTATAAAAGAATAGCACAAGATGTAGGCATAGAATTGAAAAGGCAGAGGCACAAAGCCAGTTATAACCAGCTATTAATGTAAATGAAAACAAGAAAAAAGTTCTGTAAATGCATCAACCGTAACAGAAGATAAAGAACTATCAAGTTCACTTATATTAGTCAAACAAATAATGGTAAATGCAGAAAAGCTCAAGTGCTCAAAGCCCGCCTTTCTTCAGTTTTCTCTAAGGTTAATTACAGCCAGATACTTGAACAATTAATGTTAACTGGGAGATAAAAGTGTAGAACAGGAATATGAAAAGGACAGGTTGAAGAATTTTTAAGTTAGACACAGTCAAATGTTAGGGACAAATTAAATGCACTTTCAAGTACTCAAGGAATTAACTTAAGCCATCTAAGAACCATTAGCAATTATCTTTGAGAACTCAGAGGACAGGGAAATCCCGGGGGACCAGGGAAGGGCAAACAGAGCACCAACTCTTAGAAAAGAAGTCAGAAGGAAGGTCCAAAGATTTAAAGATCAGTCAACCTTGCTTTTATACTTGAAAGTGTATTAGAACAGTGCTTAAAATGATGAGACAAAACTGTGAACATAGACTATATGAATCTCTTGAGAACAAATTAACCCAGTCACCAAAAAGAGGTATTCCTGACACTGATGGGCACGTGGAAAGTTGCAGGTATGCTCCAGTAAGGCTTTTGATAGCTAGATTAGCTATCAAAGAGCTAGAGATAGCTCTCATAAGTTTCATAAGTAAACTAGGGAAACATGGGAGAAATGAAATTATTATGAAGTGTATAGACAGTTGGTTTAAAAATAGCACATAAAGCCTTTGATCACCCAATAAAATGGGAAGACACTTCCAGAGGCCTTCCACGGGAGGTCTTTCCTGGACTTTGTTCTGTTTTGTATTTTCATCTGAGGTGGTGGAATTGACTGCACTTCTTCATAGGCCTGAGAGATAATGTGTTCTTTCACAAGAGATGCATGTTTTCACAAATACAGCTGTTTGTGTGGTCCCAAAGAAGCAAACAAATAACAGTAGCATTTTGCTGGAGGACTGGAAATGGTTATTTTACATTGCAGACATTTCCATAAAGGTTGTCTTGCTTGAAATGCTGTATGTAGTTACCATGCTCAGCAAGTCTAAGGTTACCTCCTGCTTCTGAAAGAAACGCGGTAGCAGAGACAAGCGCTCAAGTGACAGTGCTGAAGACAGATATAAGGAGATGAGGATTTATCAGCTGAGATAAGGGGCTTTGGCTTCCTCACTAGCTACCGTCGCTGTGATTGAGCAACTGCATGGCCTCCTCATCCAGACCAGGGGGGACAAAATTAGCTACAAATTGCTGCGAATGCTGCATTTATCATCAGCTCCAATTCACTTCCAATCTAAGTTGTACTTATACCTCATTCAGGGAAAAAAAAAATTAATAGTATTAGAAAGAAACAGCCATTCTGCAGCAGATGGATCCAAACCCTATTTCAGACTTTGGGAGTGCAAGAAGCTTGTAGTCCCCCCCAGAACTGAACACGCAGTGCAACACTACCCATACAGGAATATCTTATCTTGAGAATCAGCCAACCACAAGGACAAGTTAACCCAGCTGAGATGCAGGCCATGTTATCTGGGTGGTGTGCTCATCTAGTACAGCACTATTGCTCCTGGTACTCAAAGCACATCTTGCTCAAGACTACAGAAATCAGAAAATATTTCATCCTTTTTGTTAGGTTTCCTTTACTATCTCCTGTACAGAGAAGGAACATACTCTCCCTCATGAAATCAAAAACTTAAACAATTTTGAAAGAAAGTCACAACAAGTAAAGAAGACCAACCAGTCACAGTAACTGAAAAAAGTACAGCAGACAGGTTCTACAACTGGTTTTCCTTGGGAAAACACCTCTATGGCATTGGGTTTTTTTATAAAAAAAAATTAAAAACACTGACAAACCTTGAATGGCTCAGCCTTAGATATGATCTACAGAAAATTTTCCTTGCACCTCTGTAGTGTTAAAAACAGACTGTACACCTCTTCCTCTTTCCAAGGGGCTCACATATTTTTATGCATAACATGGCTTGACCCAGAAGAATATTAATTCAAGGAATACATGCCTTGACAGCAGAACTGAAGATAAAACTAAGCATGACACAGTAAATTTAAATTGTTGATATGATAGTTGCATATTAATCAAAACAAAAAGTTGCTGAGGTCTTGCATATTGAGCTAAATTAGGTTCACAGAGGGACATGAAGAATAATGTGAAAGTTCTTCCTCACTTGTGCTTAGAGTCAAAGCCTGAGGACCAGAAGTGAAGCAACAACACAAACAACCAAAAAAAGACAACTGGATAAGATTAAGGCTATTACTTTTCCACCTACAGACTTCTCAGCAATCCAGTGAGGGTATGAGCACATGGTAGTTGGAAAGAGGACAGAACGGGAGAAGTCGGGCTTGTGCTTCTCTGTTTCTCTACTTCTCTGAAAGTATTTTCTGCAAGTTCTTTTCTTCATGTGGAATTGAGGTTCATCTTCTCAAGTCTGGCTGAATGATGAGGATATTTAGCATGAATGCTCTTAAAAAGATTGGTGGGTTGAGAGGTTAAACTTTAACAAGTGTATTTTCCAGAAACTTATTGGACCTCTGACTCCACAGAAAAACAATTACGTTATTTCCCTAAAACGCTTTATTTTTATGTCATCAGCATTACTCCCTGCACCAGTGATTTGGTCACTACAGGATCTTTCAACCTTAACGAGATCAGACTTCTAATGTAAAACATTAGCAGAGTTCTCCCCCACTTCTTCACAAATATTGCAACTCTAATACAAAGCAGCAAGGCAGGTCACCATCCTTTTTTGTCCAAGTAATAAAGTGTTTCAAAGCCATGTCCCCCAGGCATTGTATAGACAGACACACATGCACAGATCCCGCTGTGCATTGAGACTTGAAGCTACAGTACAGCATTAAAAGGTATATTTTTCCTTCAAAGTCCATTTATAATTCCCATCAACACTTTTGGGATCTGTGCAAACCCATTAAGAAAGAGATGAATATACTTCCCTCCTGAGCATAGCCTTGAATTACAAACCAAGAGCAGCTACAGAGGTCTGACACCTAAAAAGAAAACCTTGAAAATCTATATTTCTAATGGAGATGCATCTGCTTCTCTCGCTCTGGCAGTGCTACAGTGGTGTGCTATGCTTACCTCCGCTGCCATCGTTATGCAGATATACTCTCTATGGTAAAAGTTAAGAAGTGCTAATGATATTTAAAATCCATTTCCAAATCAGCCCTTTCTGCATCTCCCTCCCCATCTGTATCTGTTTACTTAGCTGAAATTCTGTCTGCAGTAGTCTGATGTTCTTCTGTAGAAAAGTCATGTAGACATTTATTCAAGGACCAGAGACCTTCAGTAGGTTTTCCAAGCTCCTTTGGTATTTATAATTTCCAAAGTGTTTTCTTGCTTTCCATTATAAACAATAGTCATTATGAAACATACTTTGGAAAACAGGAAAATAAAAATCTGCTACCAGCTCCTTATTCCCCCCATCCACCTGCCCAGGAGGCAGAAAGGAGCTCTCACTAGTAGCTTTTCAGACTCAAAGCTGTTCTTAAAAGCACTTTCTGGTGGCCTTTCTCGCCTCCAGAACTACAGATCTCTCATCAAGGCCAGGTTTTGATCCTTCTCAAAGAAACTTTTAAAAAGTCCAGTGATGTCAAACACCTGCCGAAACACAAGCATGGGCACTCAATGGGATTGGCGATTCGTCCTTCACAGATAATATGGGAAGAAACACACTGAAGTTACTTGATACAGAAGGAGCATATGATTACACCAGAGTTCATATGTGTGAGAAATTAATTTATCAAAACCAGCTCCTCATTTGTCTTTAAGGCGTAATGAACTCATTCCTACCACTGCCTCCTCCTGCACAATTTCATTGCATAGACTGGAACAAGCATAGATTGAAGCAGACTCAGAATTAGTCCTACTTAGGGAAAAATTATTTCCTGGACTAGCTCTAGAGAAACCCCAGTTCTTTTCCACCTGTTAATTACCCACTGACTGACCTGTTCATGTTGTTTTGTCTCTGTACCTTATTGCTTTACTTGTAAGAAGAATAATTTCCAACTTGAGTACTGCCAGATCAATTTGCCTTAAAAACAGCTGTATATTCATAACTGTAAGAATTTCCAAGACATTAAAGGCAACCTGGTACCAATTTCCTATTGCCCATCAGTGAAGCTAACCACTGTACCCCTGGAAATCTTCCCTTCCCCCCCTAATGTGAACTAACAACTAACCCCTAGGAAATTCCTTGCACACAGCAACTCCTTTATTTTCAACACTTCACCGTCATTCACAGATAACTTCTGAAATGAACCCATTACACAAAGCATGTTCACTTACAGGTAGATCATTTAAAACACACCAGGTGGTGATGGTGCTTATGCAGTCACCAGAGAGATTTGTGTCAGTCAAATGACCCCAAGGGAGCATTTTGTTGTACAGCTGCCATAAGGATGGCTGGTGGCTGTTTCTGCCCCTTTGAAATATAGATTCTTTAGGTTCATCTGAGATGTCTGGACAGGGGCTGCCCAGAAATCCTTTGCTTTTTCTCCACCATACACAAATCAACCCCTCAGCCCATGCTCACTGCCACTGAGGAGAGTCCGACCTACTGCTTGCCTGCTTTAAAATTGATTTTTACATCTTGGCAAATTTAAAAGCCCCAAGAGTACAGGATTTATTACACATTTACACTACACCACAGATGCGTTGGACACACTGCACATGACTCACCACACATCTGAGCACATACTTCTGTTCAGAAACTCAGAGAAATGCAACAGCTTCACCTTGCTACAAACACATCCCAAATACACTCCCATCAGCAGCACTGACCTGCCTGAATTTCTGCAGCCCCTACTAGTCTGATGAGCCTGCCTTGCTCTCGCCACCAATGGATGCAGAAGCTACAGTGCTGGATCATGATAGCTTTATGTTTCATCCTAAATTAGCCCATTTTAGTACTCAGCTGCTAAAGGAACAAGTGTTATCACAGGTGACTAGATACAGCAAGTTGAATATAGACAGGTGTTCTTCTCCACTGAAAAAAATCCTTCAAAAAAAAATGCTGTGCCTGGGGTTTCAAGCTTACTCATCAGAATTCAACACAACACCAACACCTCTAGGTAGAACAAACACAGCACAGGAAAGCAAGCCTTGGTGAAGAAACGAGTGAAGTAAAGTGTTTTAAACACTATGTAATTCACTCTCCCTTTTTCCTCAAACGTGCTTGCCTTTCACGCTGTGCCCCGCTCACTCAAGAGGGGCTCCTGCCCTACGGCTCTGCCCGAGCAGGTTAAGCCATGCCTGCACGCAGCCGTACCATGTTATATTTGCTGGCTCGCAGCATCACAACAAATGGCTTTTTTAGGGGATGGTGGAAAAGGTTAAAGGGTGCCAGAACCTCAGGGAAACATTCACAATTATTGCAAAGGAGAAACGAAGAGTTTACTGAAAAAAAATCCTAGTAGCAACAGCAGACTGCAAACTAGCCTGTTTGCAACTCTGCTTGGGTTGATGAGCCAGAAAAGTCTGCACATAATGTTAGGGGAGAGCAGGGCTCAGCTTTCTTGCCAGCTCTCTTGCAATGTAGGAGTTCAACTTTTTTTATTATTCCTAGTGGTTTAAGGATGAACTTTGTTATAAACTATTAATCCATGGCAATGGGCTAGGCAGGTGATCCTTCTAATGGAAAATTGATTACACAGCAAAGTTTGGTGCAGAACTGAAATAGTATGGATATTAAATGGCTCAAGCAAAGAAAAATGATTAGTCAATTGAGAGTTCTAAGTTCTGATTTTAAATAAAAGGCCAATGTTTTTCAAAAAAATAATTTCAGCTTCATTGAAATATTGTTTTGACAAACATCTTTGAGGGTTTGGGGTTTTTTTCGAGATTTAAAAACAGAAAGGGAAAATTAGAAGTCAAAAGCTTTTTCAAACACATTTAATCAAAGCACTGAAAATATAGCTGTCCTACCTTTTGTTAAAGTTTGCTTCATAAGGATTATGAAATAACTCTATTCAAACATGCAGGCTGTCAAGTCTGCACTTTGTCAAAGACTACATGGAGAAACATCCTCACTACTGTTTTTAATCACTTTATTGGCTTTAACTGTATTTGAAGGGCTTTTTTATTATAATTGAGCCCTACTTCCCAGCAGCATTCAAGGCCAATGCTGACACGTATGTGGCTGTACTTAGATGGGCCACATTTCTGCTCTGACCTGTTATCTCAGCTAATTCCACTTTTCCAGACTCACTCAGACACCTCTCCTCTGTTACACCTCAAGTAGTCACCTTAACTACACCTGGTATTGCTGCCTGCCAGACTCCCCTGACAAGAGCCATTAGCACCGTTCAATGAAACGCTGCACTGAGTATATGGAGTTTCCCTCCTGATCAGAGGTGCACAAGAAAACTTAGTTTTGTATCAGGTGTGAAACCCACTCCACTTAGTGGCTGAACAAAAGGAGCTCAGTTTTCATCCATCTTATGTCTCACCTGGCCACTTCCACCAGTGAAATGCAAAAAACCTGCCACCTAAGAAAAGAAACAGGCTACACCTACAGCAAACTTGCTTTGCCCACATGTAATCATCCAGCAGAGCCAGCTTCGCTCAACATCACTTAATTCTAAGGCTCTCCAGCAGAGCTGAAAGACAGTAGACTAATAGAGGAGGCAGGGAAAAAGTGAAAAATGGGGAAGAAAGAGCAAGAACAAATGTTGCTGCATATAATCTGGAAAAAGGGCAAGACTGAAAAAGCACTTCAGGTACTCATTCAATAAACAAATAACTACTATCCCAACATGCAAACACATAGGGCAGCTGCAAATATTTATGCCTTAATGTTATTTGAGACATTCATATTGTCCAATGCAGAGGGAACAACAGTCAAGCTCATGATGAACAGATTTCAATGCTTTTGCTCAAAGAGACCATAAAATGAGACAACAATATGTACAAGGACATTCACAATCTGGAAGACAGGAGAAGATGAACAACGTGGTAAGGCAACTTCCTGCCCTAAGAGCCAGAAGTTCAATGTGCTTCATTTACTACAGGTAGCAGAGACCTGCAATGTCATCTAAAATGCAACCTCACTTCCGATAGTGGTTTGACACACTAACGGTATCTAATGTTTGTCATTAAATTCATTATCTCAGTGGAAGCCAGCTAAGCAACTGTAACCATTAGTAACTTGCGAATTACTGCATACCACAGAATCGCAAGTGTATTTTTCATTAGGGACCACAAAGAAAGGGCAACTAAACAAATTCTGCAACCTACCAACAGCTAAAAAGAAAACAGTCTCCAAAACTCTCTTCGTTAAAGGGACAGAGGAAGAAAAGAACACGAGCAGGATACACCCACTGGTCATTGCAGGAAAGTGGGCAAGATAAGTTCATTTGTGTACAGGCACTGAAGAATGAGCAACAGCATCTTTCAAAGGAGGCAAACTGAGTTCCCGTTTTGTTTGAGCAGCAATCATATGGCCAACAAAGGTAACAGGTTAAATGGCTGCATCTAAGGGCACTTTCCATCTGCATAAATGTATTCTCAAAGTAGTGTCAACATCTCAGAGGACCAACAAGTTCAAGTGGTACTGAAACGCATCTCAAATTAATTGAGTGCAGTGGACTTAGCTAATGATTTGGTAAGTGTTCGAAATTGTGCTCATTGTTATTATTAAGCTTGCATACAAGAAGAGCAATCAAACTGCTTTACCTGGGGGAATCTCCGGGCAAGTGGCACCTAGGCACTTAATGAATGCCGGTAAAACATCTTTCCCAAACAACTCTGAAAATCCACATGCATGCAAGTCCATTTGAGGCTTTTTTGCCTTGAAAAGGGAGTCTAGGAGTTAAGGTGTCATGAACACTACCATTTGTATTGAAAAAAACCTGAAACAAGTCTAGGTGAATGAGGAGAATATGTCCATCACAACACAGCTTCCAGGCTTGGTGCTTAGGGCTTGGGAGAAGCAGAGACCACACACCTTTTTACAGACAAATCGGACTGCCGAGAAGATCACTTGTTTCTGCAGCTTCAGAGACACCCTGCCTAATAGCTGTCAGTGTAGGGGGAAAATGCCTTCTGGGGATGGGAAATGACTTCTGTGGAAGTGCTTTTCCTCCTATTGCTGCCACCCCATGCAAGACCCATGTGGCCCCCTGAATGCTGGCTTTGGGAAACACAACCTGAAGTGAACACTTTCCACATTCACTTTTTCACCTGAGCCCACTAAATTGTGACTAATGACTCCAATACAACACTGCAGATCTTAAGCTATGAACAAGATGAGAAAACCCTCACTTTACCTGCCCAGCCGATATATTTCAGACTCCTGCATAATCAGTGCTATACCTGGCTGTCCCCCAGGAACCCTCTCAGAAAGGCTATACATCTCTGAAGTCTCCTCTGCAACCACCAGTTAAAATGGGAAGTTTCAAACTGAGAAATAATCAGTATGGTTTTTATGATGTTTTTAATAAGCATATTTACCTCCTACCATTAAACAGATAATATCTTGGTAAAAATAGACTCAGATTATGGCCAATAGTGTTCTTAAGCTTTCAGGAACCTTGCAAAAGTCAAAGGGAAGAGACACTTGGTAAAAGGAGAAAAGGTAAGGAGTCACTTTTACATTCTCCCTCACATACGAGGAAAATATATTATATACCTTCATCATTGACACATACACCTATATACTTAGTTACATTTCTTACTCACAGATCTCAAAGCCACACTGGAGCAGGGAGAGTCACTCAGATTTTCTACAAGACAATAGATCCTCCTATATAGCATGAAAGGAGAAATTTTCATATTATTTTGTATGGTTAGTACCATAAAGTGAACAATATCCACTGCTCCTTTATTGAGATAATGCCTGCCAGATTTTGTTGTTGACCTTGCATTGAAGCCTCGATACTAAGCTGTCAAAAAAACTTTTTTTTTGTACTGCACAAGTTAAAGGGTCATCATCCTCAAGACAATACTGTGACAAAAAAGTGCTTAAAGAAACAAGAAATATTAATTTTGCACTCTAACATGAATACAATTTTTACCTAGCAATAAATAGAAATCTTAAAGTTAGTCTACTATTGCCTCTGATTTCCTGAAAGTAATTTGAGACAAATATATGCTGCAATTCACATATGGAGCTTGGGCACCTCACATTAGAAGTTCAACAGCATCTCTTCAGGTCTTGCTTTGTGATATATGACATTAACACAGCTCTTGATGTGAAAAAACTTTTAGCCTTCCATGCCGTTTCGCACATATGTAGATTGCCGTGTCGTGTTATAGCTTGCATATTTTCTCATTCGGAGGTTACGAGACAAACATTCCCTGTGGCTAAGTGCTCATAATTAAATACAGTGCTGAAGAAACCAATTAAAAAATGTTTTGATGATATCTGCATAATACTTGATAACCTTCATAGTGGAACAGCTGTGCAGAAAATACTAGATTTGTTAACGTTTTTAGGAGTGTTACATTAATACCATGTTTACATGACTGCAGGCACTAAGGACCAAGAGAGACAAGCATTAGGTTGGGTGGCTTTTGAGCTAATGACAGGGACGAGGTGTCACCTAACCCGCCCCAGGACCTGGGCAGAGGGGAACACCACTGTGCACCACTGCCTTCTGTAAGTGCAGGTACCACTGCTCAGGCACCGTTTTAAATGCGCCCTTGTAGGAAACTCAGATTTGCATATCTTGGGTGCAAAAGTTACAGAAAAGCAGATATCCAGGCAAAAATCTGCTTACCATCTCCTGGTGAGGACCTTCCCATTCATGATAGGAGTGTTTTGGGGCTGCATGTGTACTCTCTCCCCTTTGGTCTATAGGGGACCTCAATGCAAAGTCTGGGATTTCTGGATTCCACTCTGGGGCCAGGAACTAAAAGGTAGAAGATGCAGCATATATAGTGACCATTTTCTTACTCAAACTAGCTTGCATACCCCAGATTTAGCTATTTTCTCTTTGTATCAAATCACCAGCCCCCAACAGTTATGGGGACTCCGCAGCTCACTGAAGTCACAAATGGTCTCATAATAAAAATCACTCTTTTCCATGCCTCAACGCAAGAAGTTTTCACAAACCGCATAAGTCACAAACAGATCATAGTAAGGGACAGATTGCAAACAAATATTTCAACTTCATATGCACATGGAAAAAAGGGGACAAAGCAAAATCAATAGCAATATGCTTGCTAATATGTGTCTTAGCCACAGGCTGCAGCATGGAATGCAATATAGATAAGGTAAACATTTTCAATGCAACAGTTCAATAAAATGATAGATATTCTAAAAATAAAGTGTCCCCAAAGAAACAGAAAACATAATATCTGCCCTAAAAAAGAAAATCCTTGTAGTCTCAGGGATCAGTGTACAATGATATATGCCTTCAAGGCTAACTTTGTAACAAAAAAGGCCTTTTTGAAAAAAAGTAAAGTTTTTCATATATTGCAGTCCTGCAGGTAGGCCAGGCACCCCAGAGCCACTCCCTAGAAGGTGGTGATCAGTAATTCTTGCATGGAGATGTACATCTGGAGGGGGGCTGCATTCAGGGTGTGTTAGCCAGAAGGCTCAGTAACCTCCCGTGGCCATAAGCCACAGGGAGGAGAGGGTAGATCTGAACAGAGTCCTACGGGCTCCGGCATTGTGGCAATGAGCTTTCTAAGTGGAATAACATCTTCCTCATAGCACAATATCTTCCAAGAGTAAACAATGCGAGTGTAAAGTAAAACTTAACACTTGAAAAAGTGGAATTTCCAAGAACTTTGAAAGGTCCTTGTTCCTCCTGCACTTCTCACCTCTCATCACTGTCACCATGGGACTAATTTCATATAACATTGCCAAGGTTTCATCTGATTGCTGTATGGAAAGAAAATGCAAATAAGTCCTCACTGTCTGTTTGGCAATCATCTGATTTTTAAAGCAATCCCCTAGAGCATGTGATTTGTAGGGGACAAATCTGAATTTGACAGCTGTGTCTCACAATCTTGCACATAAATTTAAAACACATCATGGACTTCTCAAAATCTTCGAAAGACTTAGCTGGACTTGTTGCATCAGAACAGACCAACTCCTTATCAAGTATCTTCCTATCCAAAACTGATCTTTATCAATTTTCCAGCCAATTGGCAGGAGTCAGAAACTGGGAGGATGACAGAGGAAGCACAGCTTTTTTTTTTTAAGCTTTTTTGTATACTGAGGAGCCTCAAAACATTGAATTGTAGTCCAGTTAAATGCAGGTGCTAAGGATTTGGTCTAATGGCTCCTTTTTTCATCTTGCCAGATTATTTGCTTTAATCCTATCACCACAGTGACTTCTACAACCTAATTATACCTTGCAGAACCAAGTAAAAAAATTAAACCAGAACATGGCCAAGGTTTCTTGAACATTAGTTCAAGTCATTAATAAAATGTCATTAATAAAAATGAAAAATCATTTAGGAAATAATAGTTCTCTGACAAAAATAGAGAAAGCTTATTCTTCATATGACTATTTTGCAAGAATAGGTATTGTTGTGGCTGCAAGATTTTTGTGGCAAAAGAATGTATTTTTGGATGGCAAAAGTTTCTTGAACCTTGAATGACTGAGTACCATTTTTCATTATGTTAATTTAAGCAGTAAAAGGGTTTCCTGACTGACACTAATTGATGGTCCCTCCTGGGGCTTAATTGACATGAGTTTGTCTCTATAAACCTGCACTGTTAATCAGCTCCTTACCCACTTTGAAAAATGTTTGCAGCTGAAGTGTCAGTGGGGGTTACAGACAGACAACATCAATTCTAAGGAAGGGTACTTTTGAGCACTCTAGTTGTGGTATGTCATGAAACTGGTATTTTCCTAATCTTGCTCTAAAGTAGAAAGATAGTGTCTTGGATTCATTTACTGCTGGAATTATTTGTTGTTGTTGTTTTGTAAGCATTTCATTTAGATGTTAACTGTTTCCTTTTACCTATTGCAAATCAGTAGGCTTAGATAACTAGATGTCGAATACTGTTTGAAAACATATAGAATTAGCTCAGATATCAAGCCATCCTATTTCTCAAGGAAAGGGTCATCCTTTTCATCGCTACACCCACAGTATTCCTGTAGCGATACCATATTCAGGAAACACAAGGGAAAAATTGTGTTATGGCATAGTGAATTGACCAATATCCTTTCTTCCCATATGGAACCAGCATTGAATATTTCCTGAAGTTTCTGTCAAATATCAAACTACAGCAGTATTGAATTACCCAACAACTCTGCCCCTTGGTCCAAGATCTTTGTATTTTGATTTAGAAAATCCTTTAAAAAAAATGCTTACTATCTAAATTGGGCTGCAGCCATAGTCCTTTCTCCTATACCAGCTGCCAGTGCTATCCATTTTTAGCACATCTTTTACTTGCATCAATTTTCTGTTTTCTGAAGAAATCCTGTGTCACAACATAAGCCATTACCTATTAATAATGGTACAGTTATTATAAACATCCAAGATAAGTGATAAAGCTGAAAATCTGAATTCCTATCTATCATGCATGTAAAGAGGTGACTTCATAGCATTGTTTCTCAACAGAAAGTAGAGAAAGTGTCAAGGTACCACTTTGTATTTGATTTACTTTGCTGATTATAGTCTTTGTTTGCTAACAGTATCATAAAACTGGTTAAAAACAGCTTTAAAGAGTAAAAGGGTGATTTATGAAGCATAACCAATTATTTTACTGCCCTTTGCAGATGGCAGGGATGCTTGGCAGAAATAGGAACTGCTGAGCAATGGCACTGTCGGTGACCTATACGGCAGAGAGACCACTCTACATGTTAGAAGGACTCCTTTTTCAGAGTTTAATTCTCAAAATATGTTTGGGAAGATAAAGCAAAACAGCTATAAATAACCTTAAGTTTAAATTATGCAGAACTAATCCACAAGATATTTTGGGGATGCAACTTTCCCTCCTGCCTTAAGTCATTGGCCAGGCTCCCAGGTACAGTACCTGCTCTCCTCAGCCCCAACAAAAGCAATCCTGCTCTACTGATCTACATTCATAATGCTGGTGTAAAGAGCATTTTACTCACCCATCATGCTGACTACACTCCTCCTCTCTATGCATCCTTCTACTCACCACCCTCCCTAAAAGCATCAAACAGGTTGTTTATCTACTTTCACAGCCCTTAGCAAAATAAGGTCTGCTCTAACATCCCTCCTGCCATATCAAGAGCTCTGTCTTTCCCCATTTGCTCCACAACATTGGCTTTCATCACTCAGGTTTTTTAAAAAATCGTCTTCATGCTATCTTTTACACCTGGGAGGAGCACTTTAGAAATACCTGTAACCGTACTTCGTTATTCCCCTTTACAACTCTCCATAATTCATCTGCTGTGAAGCACTTTGGAACAGTAACTAGTTTTTGGAGGGGCTTTTGGCCCTGTGTTTGTACAGTGCTTGCTATAAGGTCATAGAAGCTATAGACAAGTTGATAATAATGGTAATATCTGGTTAAGTTCACAAAAATGCTGAACTACCTCCAATTTTATGATAGTTACCTGAGTGGGAAACACACAGCAGTAAACGTGTCTAAATCCATTTTTATAGACATGTATATAAATTATTGGGATAAACTCATCAAAAGCACAGCAGGTTAACTGGTACACCAAGTGAAAAAACCTCATGATGTCCTAAAAACAGCAATACAAGCACAGCCTTTAAATTTTTAAATTATTTGGACAGAGAAAATTATGTACGTAAAGATAAATTATTCAGTATGCATCCTATGCTTATTTCAGTTCAGGTTTTTGTTTCCTAAGAAGTCAAAGCTTGTGGATTGCTTTGAATTTTCTAGTTATAATGGGCTGACCCAATTTAAACAAGCACATTGCAAGTCTCCAGAGCCATTTTTCACATAGTCCATTTAATATCATCTTGGTTTTGATGGCTGTATTGTTTACCTGGTCCTATGTCAAAAGGTACTATATACTGTCAGGATATTTTCTTAAAGTCACACCAAGGAAAAGAAAGACCAAGAAGATTTTAAGATGGCTCAAAAAAACTTTCAATCATATACTGTTCCACAATACATCAATCACAGAATTGTTCAGATACCTGCACTCAGTGTACGATGGTGTACATCTGTTAGGCAAGCAGCTATCAAAGCCATTTTGTATTTCTTCCGTTCTGCTATATTTGCCTGCTTGATATTCTGTCCAATGTTGTTTCTCTCTCCTCTTGCATGAAATGTAATATATACAAACAGACAATCATACTTTAAAAATCTATAAACTTTAGTCCTGCTTATATAATTAATAATTCTTGATCAGTTTGGGGGAAAAAAAGGCTGATGCGTAACCCTTGTCTTTTGATGTTACCAAACCAAAGAATGTAATTGTTGTAAGAAACCTAGCATGTGTAATAAAATTCATGGTGGTAAGATATTAAGAGTTTTGACAGAATGGTAGTGTTTGCTAATTTACATGCCATGAGCCACATTGGCGGGCTCTGAGGATCTTTTTACGCTAATAGCATTTGGGACAGACCAGAATGGGATTCCAGATAAAAATACATATGCATGTCAATCTTCACATCAAGTAACTTCACATCAAGAAGTAGTAAACACATAAGAATAAAACTACAGAGACGAAGAGTAACAAGAAATCCTTAAGCAAACTCTGGAGTGTTAGGGTATTTTATACAAATGAAAAAACTCTGACTTCTGCATTAGTATATTCATATCATAGAGGTATCGTGCAGTGCTACAGCCTTCAAGCATGTATACAAGCTATCCATTCTTGATACAGAATAGATTTCAGTAGGAAATTGAGCTCATTTCCAAAGACTCATGTTATCAAAAACAGAAAAATTGGTGGCTCAGAGTTTAAGCAAGCCATTTGACCACGTATCTCTAACGTTAAATGTATGCTTTAAGCCTAGGAACATGTGCACATTTCCATCAGCTCATAGTTACAGCTCTACACTGCTTTTCTAGACAAACTGGTTTCTGCTAGAAGAGTTAGTTTATCAGCAGGCTGGTCTAATTAATTTGCTCTTTCTGCTCAGGTGCAGTAGTTGTCACAACTCTGTAATTAGGCATATGCAAACGGACTTGTTCTAAGTCAGCATTTTTCAAATCAAAGAGTTTGACTATCAAAACTTTCTAGAGACAAACACTTAATGCTTATATCCAAGTTACTAGTCAAACATCCAAGCTTGGTTCACTGAGCATACTAGTGGCATGTAATTGTAGCCTTGGGGGGGCATTTCAAGCCTATCTTGACATAATCAATAAACTATTCTCCATGGAGAACAAGTAGAGTATTGGAAATAAGCATCTGTGTCACCAAGTCAGGTCCATGCTTCCATTTCCATTTGCTGTGCTGCATACAATTTTTTACAAGGACTTACTGCCCCCAAAGTTATACTAACAAGAGGCAAATAAACCTTTACTCACCAGCTCATGTTACCAGCATGCTCAGAGAGAAGTTTGTTCTTCTGCAAAGGTGATGCTTTTATTAGTCAGAGACTGATTTAAAAAGTCAAGGCAAGGTTTTTCCCTGCGCAGTTTCACAGGTACTCACTCAGGTTGTCCCTCTCTTCTGCAAATTCCCCCTCACTGTATTTTCTTAGAGTCAAACTAGATAATACCGCTCCTGACAAACTGTTTGACCCTTCAGAGGTAACACCTATCTTCTTGTGGATCTTTCTAGGAAACTAATCTTTTGGGAGGTGTCAGTGATACTGAGTAGAAACTCTTGTCTGTTTTGGTCCTCCTCCTTCCTCCATGGTTTTATCTGCATTTACACACAGGTAAAGGAATGTGCAATATTTCAATAGATATTGTATAGTTTCATGTTGAAAATAAATACTTCAAATTTAAAAACCTACAGAGAAAAGAAACTGTAATTCTTGATTAAGGGTTCTGCACTAAGGTCTCCATATACAATTACTGTGAAGTGTTGTGGGACAAAAGAGCATCCTTGCTAAACACTACTTTCAAACTGTCTCACCACGTTACACTATTATATTGCAGCTTTTAAAATATAAGGAGTAACTCTTAACCCCATATATTTTTGCCTTGTTCTTACACTTTTGAAAGTGACAGCTGCAATCCGTTGTCTTTTCTGATAACAATAGGAATTGTCCATATAAAATGCTGCCAAAGAAGACTCACATACTTTATGGATTACTTTTTTTTTTTAGAGGTACTTCTTTAAGTCTAAGAAATAGGGGAACTACTCCAAAGGCACTAAGAAAAGAAACAAATCAGATCAAGTAGTTAAATTCTATCTGTGAGGTGAGTGTTTTCAGCAAGAGTAGCTTATGAATCTTTCAAATTTAGACAAATGTGGATAGTTAGAGTAATTAAGTCTAAGAAAAAACGAGAGACACATGGAAAAGAACAACACATTTCTGACCATGCCATTTCATGGCTGTACATGCCAGTCCAACCCTTCCCACCAGATACATTCAGTGCTTTCCTTATTCTGGGTTGCCACATCATCAGCAAGACTGACAAGATAAATCAGTCAAAACCCAATCCCACAAAAAACAGGTGATATTTCTTTGTATCAGTGACCTAAGCTAGCCTAGAGCAAGTACAAGAGAAGAAAATGGAAAATGGTGGGGGGCAGCGCAGTGAATTCTTGACCCTTTTGGTGGATGCACCGGCTGAGGTTAACCCCAGCTCCTCAAGAAGCCACGTCCTGGTAACAACAGGTACAATCATTTTGCAAAGTGGACATGAATAAAGAGGCATTTTTTGCTGTCAGCCAGTTGAAAACCAGGACAGGAAGAATCACGTCTTGCAACCTGCAAGTTCACACGATATTTTGAAACCAGCACTGAATAATGCATATTTGGACAGTTCGCAAAATTTAGCTTACATCAGCAATCATTCCTGCCGTTATATTGGCAGGAATCTCGCTCATTAAAACACCACCCGTTCTTTGCACTCCTGGAAAACAGACTAATATCTTGGTTAAAAATTCTTGGGGTTACAATTCCTCTAAGAAAGAACCTGCACAGCCTTTTAATATTAGATTAAAAACAAGCCTAAAGAAACAGAAACTACTTCACAAAACACACCAGCCATGGGAGGAGACCTTGGATGCTCTGTTTAAGCCTAGAGTTCATTACTTCTCACACAAAAGGTGCTCACACTGGGGAAAACTACTTTGTTTTAATATCAAGTTGCTGTTGGGCATCTCTATAATACTGTGCTGTGTCTACAGTGCCTCCAAAAAACATAATAAAAGGTAGTAATGCACTGCCATGCTACACTATGACCTCAGAAACATAACAAGTGGGGGCAAATCTTCGAAATGGGCAAAGCAATGCAAGAAGGGAGGGCAGGGGGAAGCAACTCTACTTTAAGCATGTCAAGTCAATGAAAGGAAATTACAGAGAGAAAAAAATCAATGTAGATTTAAAAAATGCAAAGAGTTATTGTTAGGGACACCTAGGCTGGCTGAAGAAAGGTAGAATTTAGATGGCTGATTTTAACCCCCCTAAGGTGCTCTTCATCTGGAAAGATATTGAGGAGTCAGAGGAGTTGAAATTAATCAACTGACTTTTAGCCACAAGCAGCCGTTGCAATGATACTACAAGAGAGAGACATATGACCTGACTTTCTTAATCAAAGCTGGGGAAGTTATTCCTCATGCTGGGGAAGATTACGTGTACCCAGCCTGTTCTCCCATTTATTTAGTTTATGTTGTATTTACTGTGTGATATTTTCACGGTGCTAAACCACAAACATTGGAGGGAAGAGTTTCTCTGTTTATGAACAGCATGTCATAACTAAGTAGGTGGACAAGGTTGCAATTTGACTGAGTGTCAATAGCTGACACTGAATTTTGATAATAGAGGCAGAATTACATAAAGGAAGTTCTCCTCATTCTTAAATTAGATTATTTCACCTTTTTCTTATTCAAGGTTTTCTTCTTTATAAAAATGAAAAGAAAGCCTCAGAGTTCTGACTCTGTGATGACTCTGACAAATGATGAGGAAAATATGAACATGTTGGACTGAGGAAAAGGTGGCTTGTAACTCCGACTCTGGCCCATAAGTCTGTACGATCTGCAGCAGCCTCTGTTTCCCCTTGTGCTTTTAGGGAGCTGACTCTCCTCGCACATGTCCCAGACAAAGCAGCCATTCTGTAGCTATAAATAAAGTAATACAATAAAACTTCAAACTCCAAGTCTGTAAATACAGTGTTTGGCAATGCAAGTTATCCCACATCATTATATTTAAAATGAAAAAAATACCAAGAATAACATCCCAGGGAGAGCATGAAAAATAGTGGCACTTATCCTAAAAAGGCACCAAGCCTCTCAGACTACTATCCTCACTGATATTTTTAACTTCACAGCACCTGTACTTTTTAACTGATTTTTTTTTTTTTAAGTGATCAGACATTGATTCTGCCAGTAACAGCCACAGTAAAATACAACTTCATGAAAAATAGGGAAAGCTTATAATATTTCTGCCTTTTTTTTTGTAGTGTGCCCTTGGAAAGCATCACTCAAAACATGAAACAGCACAAGTGTAATTACTATATTGCTCAGCCTCCTTTGTCTGAGCCAGGTGTCTACATGAAGGGAACAGATCTTCAAAAGCAGCCAATACCTCATAGCTTCACTTGATGAGAGTACTAGCATCTCTGGAAATCTGGTCTCCTCAGTCTCATGGTTTAACTAGTACTCCATTTAAAAAGAATCTAATACAAATAAGTATGCAGTCATAAGCTACCAATACCTGCAGAAGACCTGCCACTGTGACCAGGAGCATCCTGGAGACTTGCCATGAAGAGAAACTCTCCATTTCTTCTTCACCCCTGCCCCAATTAGAGTGTCGAACTAGGCAGAGATCTTGGCAGAAATCCTGAGCCAAATTCTCTGAGATGCAGCAGGTCTTTCTAAGTGAGGGACCTGTAATTAATGGACCTGCAAGAAAGAAAACCAGAAATATTCACAATTCAGTTGGCAAGTTCTTGCCCCTACTCTAAGAAATAAATTTGGAACTATTTAAAGAATAAAAACACCTTTTTTTTTTAATAAGGATTAATCAGGAATTTCAAAGGGCTCTTAAAGGGTTTAAGCATTCTTCCAGCACCACAGGGAAACCAATAATTAGCTTTTCTTAGCCAACATATACTTTTGAGCACTGGAAAATTATGAAGTATGTTCCATATACCTACCTCCACAGAGGAGGCAAAGTTTATCCTTATCACTGTGAACCAAGCCCAAGTTCAGCTAGCCAAGCTGCAAGTGGCTGTAGACTTCTGCTAATGTTAAGAAAGGTATAGGCATTCATTTGGGGGGAATTTGCTGTAAGACATACAAAACAACTAAATAATTCTTAAACTTGTATACTTTGTGGAACAATTCATTCATTTAAACTGCCCTTATTATATTAATCTAGCTAAACCAAGTTTTAGAAAAAACAAGCAGCCATAAACTCTTTCTCTGCTACATAAAAACATGACAGAATATGTAGGTGTACATTTTGAAACCTTTCTCTTTTTTTTTTAAGTTATTTTTAAAAGTAACATCAGGGTCAGCAGGAGACAACTCAAAGCACCAGTGAAGCGGTATCCATGGAGGTTTGCTTGGGTGAATTCATCATCGCTTGGCAAAGCGCTTTCCTCAGGAAAATTTTTGTCTTTTGGAGTTTTTGATTTAAACATAGTTAGTTGATGCAGCTTCTTCATACATCTCTCTTTCTTAAAAGCACCTCTGGTAAAAAGTAGAAGATAAATGGAAAGCAGAGCCAAGTAACCAAAGATCTACACGCAGCCGATGCCTGAGTGCAACAGCCCACCGAGTCCCAGCGGCATCCAAAGGCAGGACAAAGGTGAACGCAACCTTGCTGTAATGTCCTTGGGCAGCCACAATTTGGAGAAGCCTGCCTTACAACAAGGGCAAAAACCACCAGGAGAGCTGCATTGCCAGTTTTCCTAAGTTAAAAGGAAAAAAAAAAAAAACAAAACAACAACTGTGCAGCTTTCCCAGGGGAGCCCCGCTGTCCCCAACCCAGCCACGTACCTGCCTCGCTGCTGGCCCCATGTCGGCTCTTGTCCCTCCTCCCAGCAAGCTCTCCCATGTGTGCTCCCTTGCTCTTAAATGCTCTTCCTTGCAATTAGACATGTAATTCCTCCCATCTGTGCTACAGGGTAGCCTGGCTCCTCCTCACCCTCTAAAGCCCCGTAACATTAATATATGCTATGCTGCAAAAAGATGGCATCTATCTCAGGCTGCCACTGCTTGCACACTGAGTACAGGCTGGAAAGATGAGACAGACCAGATGAAAGCCCTAAATATTTTCAGTCATGAGTATCAAGTAGTGAATAGAGTCTTGGATCTCTTCTAAGAATAAAGCTCATGGGAAAAGAAACCAAACACTGGAAATTTCATAACATATGTTGTGTACATCCATCTAGGTAAAGAAGATGAGCTTCCTAACTTGGAAGCTTATGGAGCCAGGACAGATATGCAGACTCCAGCACCTCATTAGTAGAGGAGACTTGGTTACCGGAGAGCAGTAACTCTCAGAAAAATGGGAGAAACAGCAGAAATTCCAGTGCCATGAGTGATGCTTTAGAGGAACTCAGGTTCCTAACAGTGATGGTCCTCAGGACCTCCTCACTGCTGTCTGCCACAGCAGCATAGAATCATAGAATCATAGAATCACTAAGGTTGGAAGAGACCTCTAAGATCATCAAGTCCAACCGTCAACCCAACACCACCATGCCCACTAAATCATGTCCCTAAGCGCCTCATCTCCACATCTTTTAAATACTTCCAGAGATGGTGACTCCACCCCTTCCCTGGGCAGCCTGTTCCAAGGCCTGACCACTCTTCCAGGAAAGAAATTTTTCCTAATGTCCAACCTAAACCTCCCTTGGCACAACTTGAGGTCATTTCCTCTCGTCCTATCGCTGGTTACTTGGCAGAAGAGACCAACCCCCACCTCACTACAACCTCCCTGCAGGTAGTTGTAGAGCGCGATGAGGTCTCCCCTCAGCCTCCTCTTCTCCAGGCTGAACTCCCCCAGTTCCCTCAGCCGCTCCTCATCAGACTTGTGCTCCAAAGCATCTCACAGGGATCTGGAGGAGCAGCCTCCATGCTCAACAGGGGCAATCTGGAAGTCAGCTGCAAGTCACCAATGCTATTGTCAAATCCTGGCAAGAGTCTAGAGTGACTCTGGGATGTCCAGTGTGCCCTTGGAGATGCAAGAGGAGTTTGCTTTCTGCCAACAGTCACCTGCAAGAGCATCTTGCAGGTCTGCAAGAAGATGGCATCTATCTCAGAGCATCTTGCAGGTCATAGTCACGGTACCTGGCCGCTGTCTCTAGTGTCAGAGAGCCCGAACCTCTGCAGAGGGGCTGGGTACCCCATCAACCGATTTCTGGATGACTGGCTCCGCAGAGCAGAACTACATAGATCAGGTTTGACAAAAAGCAGAGGCAAGAGCAGGAAGGGAAAGAGTTTATGTGGCTTAGCTGAGTGTGAATAGCGGGGAGGTTGAACCTAAATATCAATATAACCTGTTTCCTTCCAAGAATGTATTTCTTGGCCACCGACTGTTCAGTTAATCCTCTTTTTTATTCTCCTCCCTTCAGTAAAACTCCCAAGTTATTACAGGTGATATCCAGGGACACAATATTCATGGTTCCACTGTAGTATGTTTTACTGCTCCCGATAAAATTTGTGCAAAGTTTACCGGCTGAACTTGAATTGTGCCCTTGCTGGAAGCAGCTCGAACCCCTTGGTTCTGCATTTTCATCCCGCAAGATAAAGATTATCCTCAGAACTCACTGAATGAACCCCTCGCATCATTTCTCTTCCTTCTCCTCTTCGTAATTTCGCTCTTATTTTTCTTCCTCTATGTCCCGAGCCTTGCTTTTTATATATCTTTCAAAGTTCAGCATATGCATATACCTCAGTACGGGCCGATCTTGAATTGTTAATATCATATGCTATACGTGCTTTCCATCTTGCTGGAGTGAATGTGGTAAAAGAACAGAATGCATTTTTCTGAGATGTCATGTAACATAAGATATGCAAATTGTCTCTGATTGGGAAGAAGAGATTATTTTTCCTGTCAAATACATATGCTTTATGTACACTGCTTGTTAGAACAACGATCAACAAACATTCAATTATTAAAGGCTAGAATATTCCGAAAATGAGTTTTGCATGTGAAATCTTCACCTAGAAGAAGAAAAATGAAAGTACTACACAGCGTATTCTGTTATCAGGACTAAACACGGGTAACAAGAAGGGGCTGAGGAAGAGTGAGCAATGGAGACTGCCAAGTTTGTCTGTACAATGTTGGGTTTGTCCTTTTTTTTTTCTTGACCCGCGTGGTGCGGGGCGGGGGGGGGGGGAAATGTACGGCAGCGGTGCCAGCCCCGCTGCCAGCGCTAAGAGGAGGGAGGGACCGTTGTCAGGACACGGTGGTTCTGTGCAAGCTCTGTGATATCCATAGGATTTAGCCAATCTGTTCCTGCAGATGTCAGTTTTATGCATGATTTACCTGGCTTGATGCGGCTCCTGCTCCCACGCCAGCGCTGCCAACTCGCAGGTTGGAAAGCCGCGGTGCCCCGCAGCCCCTGCGCTGCCAGGCCTGCGCAGAACATTTATTCAGCCCTCTGCTACCCCAGAAAAGGGAGTATAAGGTCTCTGTGATTTTGGTCTGCTTTGTTTTAGGGGTTTTCCTGAGCTTTTCTATATCGCTCTGAAAATTTGCAGCAAAATTTTTGTCTTTTTTTTTTTCTTTTTCTTTTTTTTTTTCCCAGATGGGCTTCTAAAAGATTACAAGTAAAAAAAGGAAAACAGACACAAAAAAATGCTTTTTGAGCCAGACACTGGGACAGCACATACACTTGTCATCCTTCCATGAAGTATTGGCTCTTAAAGATGTAATATTTCCACTATATTGCAATTGCAGTGTAACAAGACTGTCTCTGAGTGAGTGTATGCAGCTGACCTTCTGTGAGCATTTTCAATACACTTCAAAATATCATATTATTCACCAGTTGTGTGAAAGTGTTCTTTAGTAAGTAGTACAAAGCAATCACAGTGGCTTTGGAGATTTTAAAGATTTCCTAAGGAGCCACTAGTGTCTGTAAAACGCCCTTGGGGCTTCTGTTTTGCACTGTGATTGTGCAGTGTTTTATTTCCGTCATAAAATGCATACAAAGGGAAAAGGAAAGAAGTAATCTTCTACAGCTGGAAACCAAATTACAGGACTCTCTTATAATAAGGAGAGATTTTCCCCAAAGTGACACAGTGGGACATTAAAGCTTAGAATTTGATCCTACCTAAATGAACAGGAAAAAATTCCATTGACTTCAGTGGTAGAGGATCAAAGTGCAAAGGAGCTATTTAAAATGTTTTGTAGGTGATTTATGAGTGTGGGTTTATATATGTTCATTAAGGGTTGTTTTATCCACCCACCCACCCCAAAATACTGTACAAATATTATCAAATTCTGTGATTACGGCTGTGTGGTGATATGGCAATGGTGTCTCTTATCAATAGCATTTCCGTTGAGTATTTACTCAGATGGGCTTTATATTAACATGGATTCACAAATAACGATTTGTTCTCTCTACTGTTGGCAAGTATCCATACACACTAACACTTTTATAACATTCATGCAATCAGCAAACAAAACACTACACCTCAGTGCCGACAGTGTGTTGGTACATTCAGGATCCAAGCATTATTGGGAATTTGAATTCCAGTTTCCTATCTAATTTACCTTTTAGCAGTACTTCCAGAAAAGAAAGAACAAACTTATTGAGAAAGCAGAGTTTCTGAGAAGGACTCTCTGGCATCTTAAATCCTTGAATTCTCTTTGGAGAAAAAACTGCATGCATCGGTAAATTTAATGCTACATGCACCATACTACTATATTGGTGTGACTCACATTTAGGAAATTTGGCTTCCCTGGCCAATTTTACAGAAGTCAGTATTTCTTATTTTGCCACTCCACAGATACTATGTGGAACGCCCAGCACTGAGCAAAACTTGAGAGGAAATAGGAATTTTACAATGGTTATTTTAAGTATGAAAATGAGTATAGTTTAATACAACATAATAATGAGAAAGTAGTTGTAATCCACCTAACTTTATTTTTTTTGCCTGTGCTTAGCTGTGAAGTTGCTTGCAAGCCGGCTACCTCTGGGTTATATTAGAAGTATATTGGAGCGAAGGAATTACAACTTATGAGGTCCAGTATCTCAGTCTCATTCCAGTCAACCTGATATCCTGAAAGGACTCGGATTTGGCTTGGTGCTTCTTTAGCAACAGGACAATTAATGAATCACCAATGTAGAGTTCAGCTCCTTGGATTATTTTGGAAAGCCACAACTGTTTCACTGTAAGGCCTGATCCAGTGACTGCTTGTGTCCGTCTTCCCATTCACAACAACAGACTTCAGAAAATGTTTAACAGAGAGTCAGAAAGTTATATGAGAGCAATCACACATTTAGTTGCTAACTGTTGAAAGAAGAAATGAGCTAAAACTGAGCTAATGGCTTGCTTTGAGAGATTCTTATAGAGTAAGATCGTCCTTAAATAACGACTGTCAAGAATAAGCCTTCCCATTTTGGGATAGTCGTTCAAGTCAGCAGAGTAGCTTTGCTTTTAGCACAGAAAGTACATTTAGTTTACATATGTAGGATATAAATTGCAATATGGGATGAACCCAGGCAGCTTCAGGACAACAACCAATGAAGCTAACTAACCTTTGGAAGAAAAAAAAACAAACCCTAAGCCTTTTAAAAGTAGTCTCTTGAACATCCAGAGAGGATAATGATTTTGTAATTCACTTTCTTAACAAAATCCTTGCTAATACTTTCATTCCTGTAAGCTCAGAAGTGCCTCTTCATTCAGGCAGGCAAGTCCCAGCTGCCCAAACCTGTGCTGAGCCCTCCCAAACCATAAGCATTTCAGTAAAACCCAATAAGATCGCCAACAAAAGTAGCTGCAGTTGCTGTTTGTTTGACTCCTGGCGATTGCTTTATCACTCGCCTTCGCTTTCTGTTCTTGCCTTTACGCAGCTGTGTGCACATCAGTGCTGGTCTAGTGCTGGGCTCTCAGGTCTTTCTCCCTCCTACTTACCAGTATTTTAGCTCAGTGCTTTGAATCACCATTTATGACATCCTGTCTTATTTTAAAAAGAAACTAAAGGCTGTGGCTGAACACCGGCTAATGCGCTGTGATGCTTTGCTGCTCCCACTTGGGAGGTCTTGTCTCCTTTGCCTTTCCCACCCCTGTGGTCCCTCATCTCTCCTGCCAGCTCGTCCCTTGCTGGGCTTGTCTGTGAGCCCAGTCATCTGTATCACCTAGCAGGAACATATCTTGTCATTGCATGCATTTTCCACCAGCTTATGTAGTTGCATTAGCTCACGGAGGGGTCTGATGGGCAGCAAAGCTGGTGCAAAATACGGAGTTGGAGCCTGTAACTGGGAGCACGGGATGCCCTTTCCAGTGGCAATAAGCTCTTATGTCAGCTCACTGCCTCGTGGAAATGCACCCGCAGGCATCTAATTGGTGCTGTAATATCTTTCAGTCTACTCCTCTCTAAAGCAGTGTTTTGTGAGGGTTGAAAACAGCCAGCACAAGCGAGCAGGCTAAAATTGATATGCTTAGACTAAAGCTGCCAAGAGGGAGAAGCAGCACATCCCGAGCGCAGCCACTTGCGTTCAGCAAGAACCCCCTGTTTGGTATCATTAATGTCACACACTCTTCTGCAGATACCTCAGCTGGATTCCCCGGGGAACACAGCAAAAGCTCACATTATTATTTTCATTAAAACCAAAGACTGAGGCTAGAATGACGCATCTTCCTGAAGAGAGCTGTGGCTATGGCACTTCCCCAAAACGCAGAAGACACATCCCGGTCCTGATGCCGTTCAATCATTTTAATCACCTGCATGGCAGCAGATAGTCTGGCCTCCGCTTGGCTGTTACAGCTCCCTGTCCTAGTTTAGGCCTGAACGTGAATCTCTGCTTCAGGGGAATGATTATACAGTTTACATGAAACTCCACTGCATAAATAATTGAGGCAAGGACTACTCTCCAAGGTCCATTGCTCCTTAGCATCCAAACCACAAGCCTACAAAAGCTTCTTTCATGTTTTTTATCCTTCTCCCAGTGTACTTTGAAGTACTTTATGCAGAGCGAGGCAGCTTGAGAAAGAGAGACGATAGGTGCCTTCAGCCTGCATAGTCTGTCGGCTGGCGGCTGGTACATGCTGCCCATCAAGGCAGGTTCAGGACCTGCCAGGCAAAGTTGGGAACTCAGCATGTTGCTTTGACCTCAGGCAAGTGCTCTCCATGATAAGCAATCATAGAATCATAGAATCATAGAATCACTAAGACCTCTAAGATCATCGAGTCCAACTGTCAACCCAACACCCCCATGCCCACTAAACCATGTCCCTAAGCACCTCATCTACACGTCTTTGAAATACCTCCAGGGATGGGGACTCCACCACTGCCCTGGGCAGCCTGTGCCAAGGCCTGACCACTCTTCCAGTAAAGAAATTTTTCCTAATGTCCAATCTAAACCTCCCCTGGTGCAACTTGAATAAGAAGGGATATATAGTCATCTACTCCGAAAGAAAAGAGAGGCTGTAGTCATATTTTATGTGAAGCTCGGTTTTCTGTGGAGCATTGCTGGTAATGTAAGGGCGTGATGGGCATGAAGGAAGTTATAGCTCAGCTGAGATTAAAGAACTTTCTGCAGCAAGTCCTGGTGTAAGAGGAGAAAGGGAAAAGGCTGTAAAGGTTGTACATTGCTACATGGTATTCTGGGGCAAATATCTTGCTGAAACGACTGCAGCGATTTCTGGAAAGCTATTGCATTCAGGTACTTTGTTAACAACTCCAGCTTTGATTGCTTGATATGTTCTCTGTTCAGTAATTTGAAGATGTAAATTACTGTTTAAGCCCCTAAAAATGAAGTGATCATTAAGTAATTAAGAGTACAGTACTCTCAGTGATATTTGATCCTCTGAGACATTGGAAGAGTAACTTTCTTAGACCACATAACATCTCTTTAACTATCTCTGTGGAGATTGCAGGGAAGGAGTTGACTCTTTTTTTAAGCAGACCTTAGATTCAGAATTCCAGCAGTGCAAACTGGGAATACTATGTTCACAAGAAGTGTGATGGCCTGAAATCCAATAGCTTTTACCTAGATTATTTTTTTCTTTTAAGAACACATGCAGTATCAGTGGAATTTTGCTGAATTGGACCACAGATTTTACCCAGAAGTGTTCAAAAAGCAGTCTTTTGAATACGTACAGCATAGAAGTAGGAAGAGTAATCAATCAGTCAATATGATTGGCCTGGATTAAGCAATAGGTTAACCTTTCTGAAAAAGTGTTATTTCAGTTTGAGATCTGACTTCTCATCAGAGCAGACCAGGGTCTGTTTCCAAACAAACATTCAGATCTAAGTTAGATACTGTAAGACCTAAGTAAAAAAAAAAAAAAAAAATTTTGAGAACAGAATTTAAAACTCAAAACAGAATCAAAACTAAAAGTTTAGATATCTAAAGCCCCTAAGAGTAATCTAGAAAACTTTCACATTGTGTGGGGCATTACTAGTAACTAGCTATTAGGAAATGCTAAACACATAACTGTATTGGAAGTCTCAGTCCTCTCTGGAGATTAAATGCCTGGCTGAATCATGTTGGAAAAAAGGCACTATCGTTCCCCCCAGGCTCCACAGACTGCAGGATATTCCCAAGGGTTTAAATCAAAAGTTTAAAAAGTTTAACTTTGCAAAAGTCTCAACTTCAGTGCAAAAGCCTAGCAATAGTACCATGACTCAATTCCCTGCTCCGGGTAAGCAGATAAAACATGCATTTTTCACCTCAGAGAACACTACAGACAGGCAGTACTTGCACAGCTCTGGGGTCACTGTACGGCAAAGGATGCAGGAGTTCAGGAGTCAGAAAGAATTAGCAAGATGGGATATAAAACTCAAGCTGTAGCAGATAGTCTGCCCGTCAAGGAGCAGGAAACCTGGGTTCAAGTCCATGTTTAGACAGTAGTTTGTGCATTGTTCTTCATTATGATGATTGGATGCAGAAAGATAATGATGTTGGGGGTTGGAGCACAGGACTTATTGTCTCTGCTGAGCCTTTCAGCCTCTGAACATCCCTCCAAGGCATGCATCACCTTGCTAACTATGGAAACGTGGATTTGGAGCAGGAGGGTGTTTTGACCCAGATCAGCCTACAGGTTCATTTCTAGGTTGGAGTTTCAGACATAAGGCATGTCTGAGACACAAACTTCATCTTCTGGAATGTCTTCTACGGCTAAGGATGGGGTCATCCCTATCCAGCTCAAAGGGGTCTTGGTGAGTAGCTCACCTGGGGTCACAGGGTAGTGTTACAGCCAAATTTATTCCCTGGCACATGCAAACCCTTTACATTGTATTTCAGTCTACAAGGAAAAAAAAAAGGGGGGGTGAGGTATTTTGATCTGGAAATGATATAAAAGTATGGTGTGGTTTTTTTTCTTTTTTTGCTGTTTTTTACTTTAGGATGTCTTATTTAAATATATGGTGCTTGCTATCTTTTTTGAAAGGGAAGAGTTTCAGAACTCAGCTGTGCAGCTTTGAAGATTTATCAGCAAACTGAAGAGTTAGCTGGAAGCTTGTTTTCAGCTGTCCTTCGAAATTTTTAGTAAGGTTTAATTTCATGTATTCATAACAATTTTATTTGTTTCCTATTGAGTGACAAGCTAGAGATAAAAACATGTTTGAAGAACTGGGGGTTTTACTGGATATGAATGTAGGTCATTTTTTTCTTTGGGTTCCTTAGGTAGAGCCTAAAATTCAGACCTTTTTAAGGCAAATTTCTAATGGTGGCATGATAAGATTGTGAGAGAACAACTATTCTTGAGGTAATTTCTGTTATCAATGACACAGATTTTTCCAGCAGAAAATGTGCCTCTACTGTGTGCTGCAATTCTTGTGACAAATCTTGAAGCTGCACAAGTCAAAGGCACTGCTTTCCATAGATTGAACATGGATGGTACAGTATTAGACCCTCATTAGGAAAGAACATTTTAAAAATAATTTTCCAATGCTGAAAAAAAAAAAAAATAATGGAAATTTAGTTACGTTTTCCGTATCTCCTATCAAATCAATCTCTGGTCTTGTTAGGCCAGGAAAAAAAAATGCACTTGTCTTTGATAAGGTGAAATACTTTATCAGGAACAATTCCCTTGGCTTTTTGGAATTGGCATAGAAGTTTTTTATGCAATGAGCTGCTTGATTTAAGTTCTGGCATGATAATCTCTCTCCCTTGGTGGATTTTCAGCTGTTTGAGAAGAAAAAAGATGACAGATTTGATCTATGTGAGAAAATCTTCCTCAATGAAGAAAACTGGCAATTTCATCTAATTCCAATTAGAATGAATGAACACCATAGAGATAACAAGTAAAAACAAAAAAGTTTCAATGGCATTGAAGTCTTGCGTTAACTTTCATTGGGAGATAAAATACTTTACTGAAAAAATATTAGGATCACCATATGCCCAGACTAGGGAGGAAATACTCTGAAAACTTCCAATTTGACTAAACCTTTAAGCTTATCCCTGCATATAACTGGACTCTGGACATACAGATGTTTAAGTTTTCCTCATTTATGGCTGAAACAATGAAATAATTTTTCTTAGAGCACAACTCCACTAACAGCATAGAGGAACTTTAAATCTACCTGTGAGCTTGGTTTATATTCCTTTTAGTTTCTGCTTGCACCTCCTGCTCCTTATCCTCTTTTCCACTACAGATTTCATCCATGGTTTTCTCTGCACCTCAAGTCTGCAAGTCTGGCTTAGAAATTTGTATTTCTCACAAGCCTTAGTGGATCTGCAGCCATTAATATGCGTGTAAAACTTTTGTAACTTAAGAGATACTTTGCTTTTCATCTTTGTCATTGGCACAGAAGCTCTTTGGATAAATGGGCAAGCCCAAAAAATACCTAGTTATCTAACTAAATATTAAATTAATCTTTGGGCAAGCTTTGGTTTAAGTGGCTTAACTGGCTTAACTGGCTGAAATGTTTACCTCTTACCATATACATGGACGTTGAAAATTCTGTACAAAAATTACAAATATGTAAAATAGGGAGGCAGTATATATGTTGGGTTTGTCCATTAGGATGTACAACATAGAACAGTGAGTTTTTCTTTTTATCCCTTTTCATTTAGCAGCAAGATTGCTGCAGCTTATTATGCCTCATTATGTGTTTAGCAAAATCAGCAAACAAGTTCAGCAACTGAATAACTAAAGAGGATCACACACATGTGAAACTGTACAGGAGGAGTCAAAAGTACAGAATTACAAGCTAAAAATCTTTGTAGGAAGAAGCAGCTCTCAGTAAAGTTTGCCTGTGATCCTTGATCACGCAGCTCTCAGTAAAGTTTGCCTGTGATCCTTGATCACACAGACAGAAAGACCATCTGAGTGAGGGAACTGCTATTCAGTAGGGTAATTGTTTGAGTAGTTTTGGTAAGAGTTGCCTAGATCTTATGCACGTTCTGCTAAATAAATTGTGTCTCAACAGATGTACCTCTTGTGAAGCCGAGAGGACTGGGAGAGCGGCACCTCAGTGGTTCCCTTCTGCTTCAATAAACTTCTTGAAGACGCTAAAAAATCTACTGAAAACAAGGAATGAGTGGGTAAGAGAAGGACTTCTAAGAGCAGCCATCTCTCCTTCCTTCATTGTGGAAGTGATCCGAGATCTTTGTTCTGTCTTCCACCGGTGATGCAAGATTTCTTGGGAGCTTGTGTGGTTGGCAAAGATGGGTCTGGTAAGCCTTAGATCTCCCATGGTAGTTTCTGGGAACTTTGAGGCACTTCATATTTTAGGAGAACTCAGCGTGTACATCTACTGGCATGCCCTCGTGTCGGTTCCAGAGGTGTTCCTCTCGGCTGAAAAGTATGAATGATCTATGTCGACACCATGGATGCCCTCACAAGTCAGATAGGTACTTCATCTTAATGGTCTTAAAAATCTGTGGTTGCATAGGAAATGCAGAGGATACTTATTTACCTTAGGAAAATCAGTGTATTAATGCGCTTTTAAAATGTAAAGCACAGATTCCACTAAGAAGCCACAATGAATATGTAGAGAATCTGATAAAATTGATTATTGCATTATTGTCGGATTATTGCATTGAAAAAGTGCAGCTGTTCCCCACCAATTTCTATGTGGTAAAAGCTCCTCAAGTTTTCAGAAAGTAGTCAGGATTTCCCTTACTGTATCTTCATTTTCAATGGATTGTGATCCAACAATACTATGTTGAGTGTCAGGTGGAAGATGCTTTTTCTTTTATCTATTATACTTTCTAAATTCTCTAGGACTGCTGTGTCTCATCTTGCATAACACAGCAGA
Organism: Pelecanoides urinatrix; assembly: GCA_013400755.1. Classification (NCBI taxonomy): domain Eukaryota; kingdom Metazoa; phylum Chordata; class Aves; order Procellariiformes; family Procellariidae; genus Pelecanoides; species Pelecanoides urinatrix. Next base: position 52,727 of record VZTQ01012784.1, on the reverse strand, counting down.
TGGGAGAGAGAACAGAGTGGGGCAGAATCCAGTAACATCCTTTGGATGGTTGGACTGGCAGATTGCAGGAAACTGTGTTGATGGTACCTGCCAAGTCACCAATCAGTCCGAATCAATTAATTGTCAAACTGGCACACAACTCCTAGCAGGAAGCTCCACGTCTCATTCCGGTTGGTCTTCTTTGTTTTTCTATTTTTATGAATCCAATGTCACATTTATTTAAAAAAATAGCTTCATTCTTTTCTATGAAGGTTCATCTGTTAGTTTATTGAAATCTTGAGTATCCATACTTCTTATAACTCTGCAGATAATGCATCAAAGTCAGTACAGCCTGATTTTGCTAGTGTTTAATGTTTTCTGGATAACAAATTGTTTTCAGAAAATGAAAATATTATTCAAGGGAATATATGTTTAAGATATCAGAAGTTAAAGCATCAGTGACAATACTGGAAAAGAAAATAAGTTTTATTTCTTCATTAACAACATCCTCTAGTCACTAAACTTAAAAGTTTTATTTTCTATTTTTGCACGTCTTTCTCCAGCAGTAATATTGCTGTTGGCTTCACATAAATGACCTTGTTTATGTCTTCATATTTATTCATAGCACCAAGCTATGATATAGTATACAAATGTAATATACACGACTAACAGCATTTAAATTAAATACGGTCTGTAGCAGAGGCAGCTCTTTCCTTGGGAATAGTGAGGTCCATCCCCACCAACCTTATTCTCGTTGGTAAAATCTTTCTGAGCCTTATTTCCTCCAGGGCAGAGGATGTGCCAGCCCAATGCTGGCACCAGGGCAGTGGGCACACACATAGCAGGAGATGATCCGTGCAGCCCTCATGGGCATCCCCACCACATAGGAAGTGTTACAGCTGCCCTTTAGCTATACATTATTTTATTCTGGATTGTTTTCGCACCAGATCTAGCTTGCCTCATGTCTTTGCCTGCCCAAATGCCTGTGAAGATATGAGTCTCTAATCCCAGCAGGAGCAACGTTTCACAGCACAGTGGGAGCACCCCATGTCCTCATACCCACTGTCACAAAATCTGGGGTAACATTGATTAAAGCTGCTACGGTAAGGACAGAAACTACCTGCCTGGCTGCACCAGCACTCACAAATCCACCATGTCCCCACTAGTTTTTGGGTAAAATGTAGTGCTCTTCGTAAGTGGGTTGGGAGCTGCAGTGTGATCTCTATGCAAAGAACTGCTCTTCAATGGACTCACTCAGCAAAAAAGTTTATTTTTCACAAGTGTAACTTTCTTTAAGATGTTTTTTTGTCAATGCGTGGAAGACGCGATATGCTTGTAGAAGTTGGGGCCTGGCCTGTAGGAAGCAGGTGTTCCCTTCCAGTCCCGCGTTGCCATCAGACATATGTCATTGTGCGTGGAAAGGTAGTCTGAGCTGGAGCAAAAACGCATATGTAACTAGATAAGTTTGTATCGATGAAAAAGCGTTGCAAATGTTTCAGAAAAGAAATGAATGTTAAATACGGCAGCCTGTGCAGCATCTAGGAGAATCTCATAACCTAAGATGATCCCACAGGTTCCACCATGGGTGCCAAGGGCCAGATACATCCCTCAAGTGATGAAGGACTCTGGGTCCTGCCAGGCATAGACCTTCACTATTAATACCAGATCTTTACAACAGATTTGACCTGGTGTCTCCACTTCTCTCAAAGTAACCAGTGCGCACAACACAGATTTTGTGTCAGTGTTATGACACTGACTCAAGACAAATATTGAATGTCCCAGCATCCAATGATAATGATGAGCACGGTGTCTCCTCATATAATGTTAACCCATCAAAATATTCCTGAACACATTTGAATCAGTCGAGTGGGTTCAGACCAGGCTAGAGCTCTGTTTCATGTGGCCACAGTGGCTCTAACGTAGCAGCAGAAGCCCTACCAGATGATGACTGAGCGGGGATCTTGGGTAGTCCGTGGTCTGTCACATCCATGGTCTCAGCCTTCTCCTAGACTACAAATACTGCTGCCATTCGTGTCAGAATGGAACTGCATTGGGGCAATATTCACCCCGGATCTGGCAAGCCCAAACACTGGGGAGCTCCAATGGCCAAAAAGCAAGAATAAGAGCTGACACGATTTTCAGAAATACAGCTCCTCTGAAGACCAAAGGATAAATTCACAAGTGCACATCTGTCATGGAGGTGAAATCACTGTCTGCACACACAACCGGAGAATTTGAGTGCACAACTTTTCCCAGAGCCAAACACTCACATGCCCAAATATAGAACCGCATATGAAATCTCAGTAATTTTTAATGTGTTTTAATCAAGCCCTTAGGGTATATTTGGATACTTGCCACTCTCTTCCCACATCAGTGCATTATTCAATAATACGTTAAACCTATTAAAAAGTTGCTTTGTGTCGGCTGAAGGATAGAGTTTGAATTGCTGTACAAAGGGTTTTTCCACTGATGGAAATTTGTCCACTTGTCTAATTAATTTTGTTTCTAAACTTGGAAAAAAAAAATTGTATCAGGACAGTTGCTGTTATACTTCAATGTGATTTTGATTACATTATACTACAGAAGTAGCACTGGCCTTCCTTCAAGTCTAGGTGAGAAGCTAATTGGTTTCAAACTGTTTTAAATATGCTGAAGTTATAGTTGTCAATTTTTTTTCTGGAACAATAATAATTTCTCAGATTGAACTCTGCTTTTTTAGAGAGCTTTAAAAGCTAAAATAATTAAATAACTGACATTATTTTCCTTGTTTTCCTCTGCTTTCGCATTTAGAATTCTTTGGTTTCTGACCTCCAGATCCTGTTAATTTTGATCAGCTTTCATTCTGAATTTAAAGTGTGTGCTGTGTTCTTTTCTTTTAAATTAGTATGGTGTTAATATATTTTACATCGCTTAAAGTTACTTCAGGAACTGGTGCCGAAGAAGATGTGGCAATATCATTTAATAAGCTTGCTATTCATGCTTACTTTTAATGTCTTTTTACTGATCTAATCAATAATTTTAAAGCACCAGTGCACCATCTTTGTAGCCGTCTCTTATCTAACTGATTACAAATTCTTTTTAATAGATATTCAAGGCTAATGTGCTGTTTTAAAATTTAACTATAGAGATGCAATAGTGCTGAATGCACACAGAATTGCCTTCAAAATTTCAGTTGAGAGTTACACAAAATTATTATCCAGTTTCCAAAAAGAGAAATGCTTCTACAAATATTGCATTAGATGTGAGTTTGTCGCAACACCGCATTCAAAACGCATGTCTGGTTACTCACAGATACAGCAGTCTTTTAGTATTCTCTGGATAATATATCGTTGTCACAGAACATTTATCACTTTCGATACATAATTATCTGTAAAACAGGGATTAGGATTTTGTTGGGTAAGGCCCAGCCATATGTGAAATCAGAACAAGGGCCATTACCTTTAATGCCTTTTTATCTCTTCAGGAGCTGGAACAATTACTGTTCGGAAAGAAGGAGGACCGGGAGTGAGAATGGGCATATTCCAAGGTGTTCGAGACATCTGTTTGCCTGGATCAGTGTGCAAAAGAAAAAGGAAAATCAAAAGATTCATCCAAAAATTAGCAGCTAATCCTCCTCAAAGGCACATAGCAAAGCCTGTTGCAGGGAATGGAGCATGTGCTGGAGATGGATGGGATGCTGATGGAGCAGAGTGACTGAAATTCCTGATGGAAGAAGGAGGATTTCCTCAGCTGTGTATGGTCAGAGCCATTTTTCCAGTTTTAGTACTCTGTTCTCAAACGTGATTTAGGGTTTAACCGATGGAAATTAATAGATTTGATATTGAAGCCTGGGGAAGTTAGTTTTAGTTTTGGAGGGTTTTTACATGAAAAGCCAATATACATTTTATGAGTATTAGGAATATAGGATTCACCTTGCCAGATCACATTAATCTAGCGCAAGATCCGTCTATCAACAGTGGCCAATATTGATGTCTGATACCGCTCAAATAGTTCTTGGATATGTCTATAACAACTGCTCACCCTGACCCTGAGCAGCCATATAACTTCTCTCCTGGTGTGCGGGGATTTATGACCCTCATATATTTCTATTTTCTCAGTGTAACTGCAGACATTTTATTGGGGTATTTTTGTTTTATTTCAAATATTTTTTCTAATCTTCTTTGAATCCTACTAAGCGTCCCTATTATTAGCTGTAAGGTTGAGCTGGTGCCAATGCAGCTCAGTATGTTTACCTGAAAGGATGCGTTAAAAAGGATGCTTACAAAGCCAGACGTACTCCTCTGCCAGCCCGGAGCACAGACATCTATCTGATCCTGCTCCCACCAACATCAGGGGGACTGCTGCCGGTGACGTACGTGGGAAGAAGAGGAGATCCTGCAGGTGTGGATTTTTATGGCTTTTTAGGTGCCATGAAGTCGTGATCAAAGTCGTGTAGTCTGAGGTGTGCGCAGCACTTGGGAGCGAGATCTGAGCTCCTGCTGGAGCCTCTCCCAGACAGCGGGCTGGCGCACGGTGGGCACAGATGAGGAGAGAGTTTGCAGTAGCTCTAAATATCCTTTAAAGAACTGCTTGCTTCTCCTACCCTCTTGCATTTGGTACGGCATGCTCATCTTCCCACTTACCCGCTAGTTAAAGCAAACTGGAGCAGCAAGGGGACCCCCTGCTCTGCCCGCAGGAGCAGGCGTTCTGGAGCACACAGAGGGAAAGGGGAACTTCATTTTCTTGTCCTCTGTTGACTTTATCCATGTAGAGAGATTTCAGCAGGGTGTCATGAAGCCAGGATAAATGTTATGAAAATGGACTAGATAATCACTGTAGGTCCCTTCCAACTGAAAATATCTTCTCTTCTCTTCTCTTCTCTTCTCTTCTCTTCT
>VZTQ01012784.1:0-47825 GCA_013400755.1 Pelecanoides urinatrix | reverse complement strand
CCTCTCCTCTCCTCTCCTCTCCTCTCCTCTCCTCTCCTCTCCTCTCCTCTCCTCTCCTCTCCTCTCCTCTCCTCTCATTACCAAACACCCCAAAAAGAATGATCTGACAGCAGGTACCTGCTAACATAAGGTGTGCTGCACTTGGGGGCTGGCGGCAAGATTGGTTTGGAATAGCTTTTTTTCTGTTTAGTTGAAAATGTACTTAGTGACTTCAGAGATCAGGCTGCAAGACCCAAAAAACAATTCTTTTTCCAGATTGAGAGTACGAGCCACAGCAGCAGGCTCTGCTTATCATTCTGCCAACGTGTCCCCAGCCCGACAAGCAAAGGCCACATATTGAGAAATGCAAGTAATTCTCTTTCCACACCAATTCATTTTTTGGCTCCTTTATCTAGACTAAATCTTCTCCTTTGTATTTAATAGCACCTTTAACTTGCACAACAACAACAGCTTTATGCATATCAGCAAACACATCTCCAGCCAGGTTGCCAGCTACTGGGGTGGGTTTGCAGGAGACACATCTGTCCGATGGCAACTTGACCAAGACCACCAGCAGAGCAGCAGTCACAATCCCACGTGCCGACTTCAAGCTGGTAACCTCCAAGGACTAAACGAAAAGTTGAGATTTTCTCAATTCTGTTACCAGTGCTCTGAAATTTCCCGTCTGTTTCTAAAAAATGCTCTTTATTTCGCATTTGGCATAGGACATGCCCCAGAATGCAGCACAAAGCTTTAAAAGCAATAACAGCCTGCTCTTCTTTCCATGGAGTCTATGCACAGGCTTTTCTCCAAGGCCTCATTTTCGTTATCCAAAAGATACTCGGACAGATTTCAGCCCCCATCATAGTCAGAGCCTAAATAAAATTTAAATTTAAATTTACCTGATTAAAATAAAATCCCAGCTAAGTATATCCTGAAACTGGAACCTAGGGCTGAAGTGTAAATCTCTTGGATCAGAAGACGAACCCACTTCTACATCCAAAACCACAATGGACCTATTCCTCAGTTAAGGCATGGTTGCATTCACACGAGAAAAGCTATTTTTGTAAAACTTTGGCTTTTGATGGCAGGAATCTTAGATCTAATTTCTACAATTTGAGGCTGAACAGCTATGAAACATATGTTGCGAAATGCAGAACGGAGTATCTGACCCTCCACTCCAGCACTTCTCAGCCTCCTGCTCCCTAGCATCGTTTTCTGAGCCCTCGGGTCCCAGTTTGTGCACAAAATGCCAGCTTTTCCCTCCTTTCTGTGCCAGCCCCAATCTCATGTCTGCTGGTTTTGGCAATGGTTTAAGCGTTCGGTTGAAGCTCGTGTGTGTTTTAACTAGTACGCTTTTTCTGTGCAATTCCCTTACAGGAACATGCCAGACTGATTTGAGTGTCTGATAGAGGAATGGCTTATTTGCCTATCCACCCAGGAACTGGGATGCTCTTAAAAAGAACAGTTATACTGGAATAACCTGGTCTACGCCAATACAGGTAAAGTGGTGCAACCTCCTGACGCTCGCAATGCTTTTCTCCAGTTCGCAGCATCGCTCCTTCCCACGACAACTCAATCTCTGCTTTTGTCACGTTTAGCATCTCTCAGGGCACCAAACCTCTGTTATAATTTCCAGGTCTTTTTAAACGAAAAATGTAATCAATAGTCCAACTTTAAACTTCCAGCATGCCCTGAAGCTGGCTGAGCATATTCTTCCATCTTCAGTTTCTAATATGCCTGTGTTTGTCCTTGTTGTACAAGTAGTTCTTGGCTAGACATAACTGTCAACTTTGCTGGAGACACAGTGTAAATATTTTGCACTTGTACAGCAGTGCACTTACTGAAGGAAATTTTGATGCATGCCAGTCTGTGCCGGGTTAACAGAAAAAGCAAGTTTTCTCATCTTTTTGGAGCAGCTCAATCTGTGGTGCGGTGCATGATTTAGCAGCATTTGTGATGTTTCCCTGATTAATTCTTAAACAGGTCTCCTAGCAACAGACGAAGGGAGACCAAAAGTACTTTGCCATAGGAGAACCATCTTTGTATTTTCATGTGGTGTCAAGTATTAGGATTCTTACTTTCACATTTATGAATGTGCACAGAGGTCTCTGGCATACAGTCACTTCTCCACATATATATTCCTGTGATAAGGCACTGGGTTAGGGAAGCTTCTGTAGGCACAATGGAAATAAGAAATGTAAGTAATTTCTTAAAATTCTAGCAACTGGATTTGAAATTCACAGTAATTACTTGGTAAAATGTTTCTTAAAGGATGCCAGGTTCAATTTTAGAGATTTTTACGATATGTTCTCTGCCCTTCTAGGTAATTCACAGATTAAAAGAGTGAGAAAAGTAAGGCGAGACTGTATTTGCAATTAATTTCCACTGTCACAGAAACTGCGTGTAAATATTTGTTTGAGCTCCTGTCTGACACGGTCAGAAAATTTGATATTAGAATGTGACCTTTATACATTTTTATATGTGAAACTGAAATAAAACTGCAATAGAATAAATGCACCATTTCCATTATTTCATTCTACCTTTTAGCCTATAAAAGCCTATTCCTTTAAAAATTAGGCACAGTGCCTACGAAAGAAAGCGTCATTAGCAAAAAAGCAGCATGTTTCCACTGAAGTAGAAGTAGAACTCATCTGTGATTTGAATTAAAATTGTGCCAGAAGACTGCAGCGCTTGTGCATCCTTCTGGAAAAATAAAGGTGGAGCCTCAAAGGCAGATTTGTCTTTGCACTCAAGGAAACCTCCCATTGGGTGTGCTAGGAGGAAAAAGCTGGCATTTTCCTAAGGGCAGTAAGACAACTAGTTAACCGAAGGAAAAGACAGTTGGACAATTGTAAGCTGTTAAATCCTTAATTAAAGGACAGTACAAAGGAATCTCAACAGACACACACGCAAGGTATTTGTCCTCTCCCCAGTTCTAATAAAATTGTTGTTTTGATGGATTTATTAATTGACTTCAGGATTAGATGCTTTCTTTAGATGTGTCTTCATGATCTAGAAGTAAAATTAACATAACACCAGAATGCAGATTCTAAAATGAAAAAGGAGTTGAAATGCTAAAGAATCGAGAAACAACGATAAGTGTTTAGTTGAGGGGTAGACCTCTTTAGGAAGCAAAATTTTAAAAAACAGATTTGTTTTCCTATAAATTATATCTGGGGAAGCAGGACTTTATGTGAAATTAATCCCAACTATAGAGTGAATATTCTGTGTGTATGGATTATTGCTTGCATCAAGATTTGCAAGATTGAGCTCTCGGCATACATTCCTGGGTCATTACCTTTAAATCAAGTCTTGAAAGCTAAATATTGAGTTGCTGTCATTTCTGAAGACCCCACGGTGAGTATTCGCGTAATCAGGAAGGTGGGATGGGCAGATGGGCCCAAAGGCAGGTTTGGGTTCCCCTGTGCCGGGGAGCGAGGAAGGGATCGTGAAGACTGCAATCCCTCAGTGCACGTGCGGGGCTGCCGCGCCATCCTGCACCCAGCGCTCGGCACGGCTTCCAGCTCAGCTTGTCCTGCCCTTAGCTGCCTCCTAGGGCAGATACGTTCAAAAACATGAAGCCTTGGCTCCCCCATTTCCAGTTCTCAGCTCTCTGCTCCTCTGCACTGTGAGCAAGCCGTTCTCTACGCTAAGAAACAGCTTGACAATTTGAAGAAGCGTAGAAGACTATCCATCATTAATACGAAGCCTTAAAAGTATGTTTCATTTTGTTGTCTTCGGGAAACCGGCAGACTAAAATTCCAGCTGCTCAAAGTATGTCAGTGTTAACTGCAACTGCAGGGCTTTGAGAGTAAAATTGTAGAAACCATGTTGATTTACACATCTGCCTGCTTCTACGGTGCAAAGCTCGGTCTCTGTTTGCCTTTTATCATTGGTTCATTATTGGTGCGTCCCACCATGCTTGTTTGATTTTTATTCTCAAGTTTTGGGTAGTTCAAAATGCAGGGCCAGTGCCTGAAGAAGCTGCCGTCTTCAGAGAGGTTGAACGATATCAGCACAACCCAGTTACGATTTTCTTGTCTCGTGCTCGCAGGATACCCCTCCAAAGAAACACTGGGGGCAGCTTTTGCAGCCAAGCCCACCTTACGACATTAACCCCCCACTTCTCTTACAGAAAGGTATTTCAGAAGAGAAAGGGTAGCGTGGTTTCCATATCCTTTCAGCATATGGCATCAATTAATCTGTCTTCTAACTCAAAATGTTAGTATTTTGTAAGAATGAGAGAACATTCACTTATTTCATTCCCCTTCCCACAGGCATACACTTAAAAAATGTTTCCTAACTTATCTTAATTCATATCTCCTATTTTATAATTACCATTTTACTATACTTTCTGCCCCTGTCATAGCTTAGTTGTGTTTTTTGAAATTTAATCAAATAATAATTAAATTCTGAGGGTAACACCTCTGGTTATCTCTTTATAATTAAACTTTACTTTTTTCTTTAGAAATATTTGAAAGGAAAAGGCAATTGCTTGTAAGAATGCATGCATATCATTTGTGCGTGAGTTTGATGACTGAAGTGACTTCGGCAGGGAATTCAGAGGAGATATACTTAATGCATTCAGATACTGGCTTTTTGGAATTTTTCTGGTTTCATTTGGGATTGGTTAGCTGGTTTCAAGAAGTCCCAAATATATGCCAAACGCAAAACCCAAGAGATTTGTAAGCCTTCTATCTTAAACATTGTTTCTGCTGAGCAAGGTAGGCAATACAAATTGTTCTCTTTTTTACCTTCCCTCACAGGCAGACGAAATTATGCTACAGTTTAACGTAGCTCGAAACTCTTTCCTAGATATGTTCAAGGAGGATCTATCAATATTTGCATAATGGGGCATTGGATTTTCCCTGAAAACCTAGGGCAAAATCCAAATCTCACTTCACTGACGAGGAGTGAGTTAGAGTGCTATTAATACAGTGAGAGCCATGCCCAGGCTACCATTCTGTTCAGGCAACAATCTTTCGTCGCTTGAGGCAAAAGTTACTTGGCATCTGAGATTCACAAAGGGAAAAAAAACCATGCCATAACCCTCTCAATATTTCAGAGTTTACATTGACAAAATTTTTCTTAATATTTTATTGGACTACCTCCTCACTAGATGGCTTGAGGATATGTTCCTCAAAATAAATAATGGTCAAGAAGATCTAAAATAATAGATTTTTTTATTCTACGGTTATTTACAGTCCCATGATTAAGTCATGAAACTGCAGAATATGCAAAGAGGTGATTATCACATTGTCAGTGTCAAGCAAGGTGTCTGACAAGAGTTAGCTGGGCAAGTACATCCCCAGCTGTGACAGATAGGACAGCCAGTAGAAAGAACATAGTTTTAGTCTGTCAGCAATGGAAAGAGAGATTTGAAAAGTGCTGTCAGAGATGAAGAGGGAAAATTACGATGATGATAGAGAAAGTGATGCAAGTTTCCCCAAAGCTGAGCTTACAGCAGGGCAAAGAGAGGGAACACTAAATAATAATCAGTGCAAATGTTACAGGCAGAATGATGTGTTTGTTTTTTGGTTACGTGGAATAATTCTGCAGGTAAAATGGACTGTTAAGTATTGCACATCGATGTTTCTTACCTTATTAGATTACAAGGTTTTACAGCACTCTCAGAACCTGATAACAGTTCAGAGTCCTTCTCTTTACACAAACCTTGACAACTATACAACATTTTAAATTTAATTGCTTTAGCTGAAACTGTTCCTTGTACAAAGGTTGTTTTCCAATTAATTAATCTGCTTCCTCCATATGTCACAATTCTCTTTTGTATCCTTCATGATCTTTCAGACATGAACGAAACTCATCCAAGATCCATATGTCTATACATTTGCTGTTGTTCTGCATTTGTACCTGATTTTTTTTAATTTAAACTTTCATTGAAAAGCTACTTTCAAAAATAATAAAAAGCTTTTCAGAATATCATGTAATCACAATATACCTTTTTTTTTATTATGTGAGAACTGTTATCCCTGATATGAACACTAATCTCATTCATATAACAACTACCTAAGGAAGCTACTGGGCATTTGGCCTTAATGCAATCCAAGAGCTGGAATAACTCAAGCCCATACATAACCAGCAGGAACTCTGCAGATCACTGCCTAGTTGTCCACAGACCGTACAGCTAACTGCTAATATTCTAGAGCAGTTAGCACCTAATCTAATTAGTTTCCTTGGGGAAAAAAAAAAATAGAGAGCACTATCTCCCTGGGTTTATAATGTCTGGGTTTTAATCCCATAATTAGCATTGCAGTGGCTTATCCTGGTAGTATGAGACATTCAAAGTTATCAGCTTTGCTACCCAAATTAGAACTCTTAGCCTCTCCCAGTTCAAATTATCTCAAAATAATTATAATATTTTTTATAAAAAAGGACAGGAATCTCACAGCTGTCTTTTGTCCTCAGACAGTACGTTTGCTGACAAAAATGAGCACCTCATTATTTTACAGTGGTTCTCAGAGGCTGGGCTGGCAGAGGACAATCCTCTGGCATCCTCACATTTTTCAGTACAAAATCACGGTAAAAGTGCTCTGGGTTTCAGAAACCTCTGGGCCTCTTGATCGAGGAATCAACCCAGGGAATGGAGAGTGCTTGAACCACTGCGGCTCCCAGCTGCAATAGTCTCAGCCATTCCCATTCTGGGAAGGTTTGGTGGTCACCGGACCAGCAAAATATTCACTAATAATAGTGACAAACATTAGAAAACTATGAACAGTTTCTGCCCAACTCTTTACAATCATGAGTTTTGCTACCAGAAAGCTGAAAGAAAATGGTTTGTTTTTCTCCACCTTAATTTTGTTACTCCTTAGGATAAAAAAAACAACCAAATATCCATTGCCTAAATATTGACCTCTGATCTAGAGCCTTATGGAAATTTTTCATAGTTTAAACTACAAAAAAAAAAAAAAAGCTGGTAACATCAGCAGTTAACTGTGATGACTATTGTTGTTGGTCTGCTACAAGACAGCCAAGAAATTTTAAACATTCGGGTGATCTTGTGCCTTCTGTGCCATCAATTTCCTTTATTTTTAGATCAACTGCTCTTGACTGCGAAGCTCCATTTTGCTTCACCTAGATTTGTTGATGTAATGGTGACAATCTGGGAGTCAGCCGAAGTTTGAAAGACTAGTCTTTAGGAGAAGTTGGTGAGGTAGATAGAAGGGAGCTCTTGTTATGACAACTTTGTTGGGGGTCAATACATGAAGTTTGGATTTTTCTGGATCGTGCTTAGTCAAAACAGCGGAGCTCCATCTTCAGGGGATGCACTAGACTATGGAAGGAACTGAGTAACAGTAACATACCAGGTCTTGAGTTCAGTTACATTGTTAGGAATCCACTGATTAAAAAATTATTAATTTGGTAGATTATAACAACATAGTAAGTGTTACATAAAGAAGAAAAAAAAAATACAGCCAACTTCTACTCCAAAGGGGTTTTTTCTCTTCTTCTTTCTTTTTCCTTCTTTTTTTTTTTCCATATTAAAGACAGATAGAGAAAAGCACATGGTTTTCACTTCAGATTTTACCACGTAATTCTGAGTACACCTTAAACCATGAAGGATGAGGTGTGGAATACCAAGAATTATCCATGCTGCAGAAAAAAAGAAGTTACTAGCATAGTTTTGTCCACAGCTCTTCTTTACAAACAACAGCAAACAGGGAGGAGGATGGCAAAATGAGAAGACGATGGTTTCTTACTGGCAAAATCTCCAAATCTGGGGAGCCTGCCACAAAACTCAAAATGTGACAATTTAAATATATGAAATTTCAGAGGATTAGGAGCACTATTCCGAATGTCTTATTGAAACACACTACACAATCATCTGCCACAAAAGTGGAGCCATTTAATTTTAAGGCAATTTTAAAATCAAAGTGAACACATCTCTCAGTCAAAGTGAGTGAGACTTGGCAGGTTCTTTACAGATGAGAAGAGTTAAGCCCTGGTGCAGACTGTAAAGTTCTGGTTCACAGAGGAGAAACTACAGAAGGGAAAAAAATCCTTAACAACATCTATGACTGAGGGGAGAAGTGTGCCCCCAAAAATCAGAAGGGAAATCAGAAGTCATTGGTGTGGGAATTTTTATCTCCAGATCAAAGGGTTCAGAGCAATACAGTCTGTTTATGTAAGAAAAACATCTTTAGAACAGGGAGAAGAAAAAAAGATAACAAGCACATGGGAGCATTTTCTCTAAGAAGTCAATGAAAAAATAAGTATTCATTACTAGGGAAGAAACATTTGCACAGATCAGCAAACAGCCGATGAGCAACAGAGGAAAAGGCAGAAAGCACAACAAATTGTGAGTGTGATCCCAAGAAATGAGTTTAATAATCTTAAACTCATGTATGATTGAATGGGTTTGTAACAGTTTGGACCATCAATGTGAATGAGACAAATAACTTTATATACAGGAAAAAAAACAGGCTAAACGCTGCAAAAGCCATCAAATCAAGTGAGTAAACATGTACAGAAGTAGCAACGTGGATTTTTCAAAAGTACCTAGATATTTCCACATACCCTCCGCCCCAACTCAAGTTCTTGAAATGACCTAGGGTCAGATTTATAGAGTTATTCAACAGCCTAAAATATATACATAAATACTAATGGGACCCACTTAATTGCTTAACTAATTCAATTGCCTGACTTCTGTCAAAAATTTCAATTAATATATTCCACCTGAATATAGAAATTGTAAATGCTAATAATGTATTCATTAAGCATTCATCTTCATAACCTGGTGTGTAAGAATAACAATGCTAAATGCTCTTTGGCATCAGATGTATCTTTTGACCACCTAAATCCAAGCAGTCTGAAGTTATCATCTTCTGTAATCTAGACTGTTCACTATGACTTTATCAAACATGGCAAGGCAAGGCACTATTATTTTCCTAGCATTAAATGTGAGTTTTTTCTTCAGATGTATCAGTATGATTTTGACTCCATCTGCACTTGCTAAGTGAAATTAATTGGAATCACATTTACCACGATCAAACTAAAATTAAATAAGATTATTAAACTGGAGACTTTTTTTTTTTTCTGTTTCAGGTAGAGTTAAACCAGAGATTCTTCCTGTTCTTTCCTGGCTGTGGAATTTTTTCTATTCACTCTTAAACCCAAAGAAATAGAAGGAATTCAGCATAATACTTTGCTTTTTCTTTTCTCTATTACCAGTTAAAAACACTATCTATGCAGTCCTTTTCATTTTAAAACCCCAATAGGAGAATTATAGGCTCTTCTATTTTTTAAAAAGGGTACCATTTTGAAAATATACAGGGAAAATGATTAATAAAAAATGGAGCACCAGCACTGATTGAACATTAGTGTATATGCTCAACCACTAAGCCAGTCTGTGTAAGATGTGCTTTATACTCAGAACATCGTGCGCATTCAGAATGACAAAATGAGTTTAAAACTATCCAAGATCTTCTGAACTGCAGATGAAGTTCCGTCATCCTCTACAGAAAGGGAGAGCAATTGTCATCCACTTGCTGCCAAAACAATCCAGGAAAAGAATGCTTTGCCCTCTCTTCTTTAAGTACATAGAAATGGCATGCAATTTTAATTTGTTTCTTGGTGAAGATCCCGAGGCTGTTTTTCTATATTACCTCTAACTGTTTATTTTGTGTCCACTGACAAGACAGGAAAAGGAATAAAAATTGAGTAAGAAAACCTTAAAACTATGTCAACATTTAGTCTACAGATCATCTCTGCCCAGAGTGCTGTTACCTAACCCTTGATATCCTACATTAAATTACACTTCTGACAATTCTCTCTAACCTTGAGTTAAAGGTCCATCTCCACCCCTCCTCCTTTTAAGCAAATTTTTCAGGCTGAACTCTTAAGACAGAAGATAACAATATTATTTTCCACTTTGATTTTTAGAAGGCATTCAATTTCTGAAATACTTTCAATTAGTAGAACATGGCAAAGGGTATAGAAGGCATCTTTCATTTCTGAAAAGAACACAAGCTTTCATCACTAACTTGTCAATGCAATTAGCCATATTCTTGAATTGATGCATTTCTCCAAAGCACTACCTTTCTATTTATTGTCAAGGACCACATATCTATGAGAAACCTTTCAAAATGAGTGAAAAGGTTAAAAACGTCTCCTCTGAGTTTGTGCTCAAATGTTCTGCACGTTCTCAAACATCCCCCTCCCCAACTGATTTTCTGAGGTCATGTTTTTCATTCTTACTCTGGTGCTGTGGTTGCTATGCCTTTACACGTGATACCATAGGAGAAAATCCTAAATAACAGTGTATTGTGATGCTGACTTAGTAACTAACAAAATGAGAGCTTTACTGAACCACACATAAGATCCGTGTTTCCTCACATTTAACAAACCGCTGAAAGACCTGTAATTTAGATAGCAGGAACTAAGAAGTTCTGTGCTCTAAGTAGGGAAGAGATAAAGGGCTATAAGGCAGAGGAAGGGAAAAGATAAAGACCATCACTGCAAGATCCATTTTTGATACTATCAATCCCTTTTAGCCATCCCTTTTAGCTAAAACGTTTGTTTACACCGTCCTGGGGTTTTATTCCAAATGTCAAAGTGACAGGAATGATATGAAAAACATAGATTAGAAAGCAATTGCCCAAGTGCAATGTCCTCTGAGGTAAAGAGAGTTGCTTTATGAAGCCTTGGACAGAGAGAACATGATAGTCCTTTCATACTCCAGATCACACGCCAGCTGACTACAACAGTACTGCTAAAAACCAGGATCTCCCAAAGTCCCTACCTGCATTAATCAGCAATTGCTGCCTATGCTATGCCAATCACACCAGCTCCTGGAGTTCCCTTCAATGGAGGAATCAGAAAATTGCTTCTCTCTGTCTTGGCAAACCGTGTCAAGGAGAGAGCCTTGACCTTCAGGCCAACGGAGGTGGGTAACCTCATTCCCATAGTGTGCAGAGATATTGATCCTTGGAGTAGACTGGCCAGGTTTAAAGCATAGAGCACTTGGTTTGCATTCCCATGCATTGTACATGACTTGTGGCTAAGCAGGGATCATGGGAAGAAACTAGGATGCACACAACATGGGCTGTTCCGAGAGCAGGGCTGTGGAGTGAAGTGGGGAACAAGCCAATGTAGACTTGGATCCTTTTTGGAGGAGGGCAAATAAGTATCTGCATAAGCCTTCCGTATTGCCAAAACTACCTTTACACCCTGGGCCAGTGTAAAACTGGGTCTGGTATATGGGATCATTATTTATGCAAGGAAATGCGTGCTTTGTTCTTGATGAGCAATATTTTACGGCACTTTGAAATTTGAAAAAAAAAAAAAAAAAGCTCTTAAAAATTGGTGGGACTTTTTGAAGAAAGCGTTAAAAATGATACTTTGCATAGCTATATGACATATTTTAAATGCACGCAAACACCAACCAGTTCTTTACAGCATTGCCTCAGTACTACATTTTGTAGCAACCCCACCCGCAGAAACCTACTCGTTTGGGAACACCAAACAATACTGATTGCTTCTCTTTTAGAAATGCTGCTTGGCAATATTTTATTACAAATGGCTTTCACTGAGCTTCAAAATGAGTTCATGTGTTATCGGAGGACTTAGTGCCTATGATCCTTGGTCACTGCGGGGAATGATTAAAGTAACCAAAGTGGTTGCATTCATATGGCAAATTTAGCCAAGGCATGTCCATACAAGCACAGCTACGAGGTTTTGTTTTGTCCAAGCCAGTACTTGAGCTCACTGTGTGCACGTCCACACAGTTTAAGAAATAGCCTAAGCTCCAGAAGAGATCAGAGGAGCGAAGCAGCATGCCTGCAGGGTGGGCAATCAAGAACCCAGGGCTTCACAGTGAATTAGGAAGCAAACAACTTCTAATCTATGGCGTGAAGGAAAATGAAGACTTTGGACTGGATTATCAGGAGGTGGGGAATTCAGCTGCTCTCTGTGTTCTTGCAGGGGGAACTTATGGCAGCTCTGAGAGTTGTCTCAGTTTGGGCTGTGCCCTGAACTCCTAACGTTTCTAGCTGCGATGCAATGATTGACTGTGTCAGTGATATCAGTCCAGCCCAGTGCAAAGGTGAGCAGAGCTGTTAAACCATTCTTCAGCAATCATTTAAACTAAACTGGATTGAATTAGGAACAGCCCTTTACAGTCATACCACCTATAGCTGAGGAGAGCTTTAAAAAGCTGTCCTTGACACCTTTTAGCTTTTAGTTATTCTTATCTCCTTGTTTCTTTATGACTCTGTCATTCAATGCACTGTCCAAACTGCATCTTGCTCAGAAACAGCTCAGGCCAATTTCCTGGTTTTCAAGGAAAAAATATGATCGCTAAAGAACAGAGAGTGTCTGAGGGCAGGACCAGGGGACTTGGCAGCAAGGGAGGAGCAGGACCTCGAAAGAGAGGTAGTACGGCTGGATGTAACTGCAACTCCTCTTCTTCCTCTTGTCCCTCTATATGGGCAGGCGAGGTCTGAGCCTGATCCAGGGTTGAAAAATGCCATCTCTTTGGTCAGAGACAGACAGAGTAGCTCCTGGAGAGGGATAGCGGCTTCTCTTTTAGTCTGGTGTTATGGTGAAAATTATTAACAGCTCTCTTGGTAACAGTTATAAGAATTACATTGACACTTTTCTTTCTAACTTTTGGCTGTTCACTCATTTTTGTGTGAATTAAGCATCACACAATCATCTTTTCTTTAAGAAACACCAACACATTGTGGGTCTATCTGATATAGACTTAATCATATTTCGCATATATTCTGCCCCAAATTTAGATTCGGAGTTCTGTCTTAAATCTGTCGATAACCCCATATACCCTTAATTGGGTTTTCACGAATCACAAATTCTTTCACAATATTTCACTGCAAATCACACACAATCTGTTGTTATCACTGTGGTGGATTATAGAAGGGCTTAATCTGCTGGTCCCCGTAACTGTGCGCTCACAGGAGCCATGTCTGCAGGTCCGGCTGGGCCCAGTCTATTTTGCTGGTCTATTTTGGACGTATACACTTCACCACCTTGATGACCTACTCACATTTACTCTGCAGTAATAATACGTAATTAAAAAAACCCATATAATTTTACCCCCCCACAATATTATGTAGTATCAAGTTTGATCTGGTCTTCTCTCACCTCGGGCTGGCTTGGGTGGAAGAGCGGTGTGTTTGGCGCAGATGCAACGGGGAGCCGGGCTGGTGCGGTGCCCACGTTCGTGCTGTTCTTGCTCAAGCAACAGCAAAGCGCCGGTGCAACGGAGGTGAGAGCAAGAGTGGATGCTCCCCGTGCACCCTCACACTGAAATGTTCAAGAAACCGGAGTGGGATCGGTGAAGGCAATACTCAGATATCCTTTTTAATCGGGTGTTCCCAGCTTTCAAAGCCTGAATGGGGGAATATGTAGAAGCCACACAAGAGACACAACCCGATGTGTGCATATAATTAAAAAACAGTGGCGGCATAATTAAAATGATAACAGAGGCAGAAAGGTAACCAATCTTCAAAGGTGATTTGAGAAAGCACCAAGGTGAAATGAGATTTTTGCCATTAACTTAACCAGGGCTGGGCTTTCCCTACAAATTTAACACCTTCCTAGGTGTCCCCCTTAATTTTTGTACTTATTAGGAGCTACACAGGTGAAAATCAAGTAGATCATTTTCATTGTGTCGTACTTTCAAAAAATTGCAATAGAAAGTTGTCCCCTAAAAAAATAATATTTTAATTTTAGAGCATAATATTTATTTGATAGCTCAGTGCACTATTTCAGCATTTCCTTTCACATGAAATAATATGTATGCAGCACGGTGATACAGAATGGTATTATAAAAAACATTTCATAACGTTCAATTGCATATAATGGTTTATATTGCCTATGCATATGTGCATACACAGTATAAGTTTTATTTCAGAAAAAAAAAAGTGGAAGTTTGCAGTATTTGTTACACTTATCAGACTAGAACACCTTTAAAAGGTTTTTTTTGAAAGATGTTTCTATGTGACCAAAAGCAATTAATAGTAGTTTCTTGTTGAAGACCTCAAGCTATCTTTCTATAAAAGACTGATACTGTAAAGTCCTGTATATCTATTTCTGCTACGGTCTGTGAAAATCCAGTTGCACCACTGCAGAAGAAGGAGCTGTACTTGTGCAGTCGGTTTTGTTTAGAAGGGCTATACTATGCATCTTGTCTGTGTTTTCACAACAATCAACCACTGCTTAATAACAATCCATAATGTTCTAAAAATAATAAGCTTAGGTGGTCTGGAAAAATAGAAAATGGAAATCCTGTCACATTTTATCCAGAGGGAATTGATACATTTTGTTTTGCTCTATTCCCTAAAGGGTACAGCAGATGTACAGGTGCTAGGCTAGAAATTGTTATAATTACAAAACCTGTATTCGGTTCCTCGGAGAGCTTTGAAAATTTCAACATACAGTAGAAACTTGAGCTTTGAAGAGAAAAAAAATCCATATGCTCGAAGAACAATAGAGTACAGGATGATTTCCTGAATTATTTACTGCAGCAAGTCGATCATTAAGAGATACAGCACAACAAACAACACTCAGAAGCAGCACTGTAAATCTAAACAATATCAAAAACAAAATTGCTGGCCCACAAAGGGTATATATATATTTATATATATACACACGCACACAACCTTTGTTTTACACTTTGTGCACCTACGGAGTGGTTATATAAGAATCTATACAGACTGACATCACTCTTCTCCTCGCTCTGTCTCTGTGGCCTGTGAATTGCAGCTATTTGTTTTCTGTGAGGGGAAAAGTCTGTATTATTACTAACATAGGAAAATGAGCTGAATTCTGTATGTTCCTATGCAGCTGCAAAAACAAATGATGCTTACTCTTCATTTGCAAAAGCTCTATCATTCATGATGGCAATAAAAGAGAAAAGACGTTCAGGTCCTTGCTTATAATTGTGTTGTGCTGTTGGGTACCACGCTGTTCTCTTAAGCCACCGGTGAATCCTCTGGTTTCTCAGGCAGCTCCAAAACTTACCGCTATCAGTATGAGGCTCATAGCCTTTCATCAGTACTGCTGGGACACTCACATGTTCCTTCTAAATCAAGATATATAATTTATGGATATCTTCTGGAGACTAGAACATTTTAGATCTGTCTCAATTATTTGACAATCTGCATTGTTCAAATTTCGTCCCTTCCTCGTATCATTTGAAATTCATATGGAAATTGAAATGCACTGTAAGATGGTTTCAAATTTCTCCTGGGAGTTTGGCAAAACTGGAGTTTCCTTGTGTTTAGCATTTTAACCCCCTATTGCATTTACCTGCAGCCACTTTGCTACAGGGGAACTCGGCAGCCATCTCAGGGACGATCGGGGAGAAGCTTAGCGTATTTGGTGCCAAGAGCATTTGGTGACTGGCATAGCACCAAATTATTAATACTGTGATAACAGCTTTAAATCAGGTCCTGTGATGTACATCCTTTTCCTTTTAGTCGCTGAGTGTTTTTCTGCTAGTCACTGTCACAGCTCTTACTTAACCTCCTATGTTTAGGAGATTGTGCTTAGGTAGTAAGAGTGAGGTGGGGGAAAAAAGGGGTGAGCGATGTTGAAGGAGGAGGACGAGGGCAGAATGCTCAAGGCAATGGCTCAGACCGATTCACTGAGCCCAGGGCAGCCATCGTGATGCCCTGTGAGAAGACACGAGCTCATGCATTGGTACCCCCAAACAGAATGAAGCAGGAACTGTGATTTTTCTATTTTTTCATTTTGATTTCTAGTCTAGTTTGCAGATTATGCATTATGTGCTATGCCTTACTTAGCATAGTTTACAAATAACAGCCTAATCCCAATCATTACTAAAATTATTTGATAAATAATCTGTTATACTAGCAAAACTTCAGTCTCATTGAAAACATGAAAGCTATTATACAATGGATTTTTGACAGTCTCACTGGAGCTCACTCCAATAAAATCCATAGGGAAATCACTCCCTGCATTGCTGTTCTCATTACACAGCTTTTTAGACAACAAGCTCACTATTGCTAAATAGAAAAGCTTCACTGCATTTCTTCTGTACAAGAGGAACATTATTCTTTGCCAATTTTCACATAAAACAAATCCAAACACCAACAAATAAAGAAGTTATCATTTAACTATTGCTGTCACTTCTGAGGAACCGTGCAGAGTGGGAACTTTCCAGTCAGTCGCTGCAACTGAGAAGGAAAAAGCATTTGCTCTCTGTTCACCCTAAAGACAGCCATCATGTTCAAATAGACTTCACAAGCTCAGCTCCATCAGCAGACACAGAAGGAATGCAATGTCACAGTTACTTTTGTGTGTGTGTTGAGTTGGTATAGCTATTTCTGTTATGGAAATGTACCTTTCAAATCTTCAAGATTTGTATTCTCCAATACAGAAGAGCATGAATTTATTAGCATTGTCTGCTTCCTGAGATGCCCCGACTCAAGAAACAAAGCAGGAAACTATCTTTCAGACTTTTACATACAAAATGTATGAAATGGGAAACTGAAAATCTCTGTAAGTAGCATCATTCTGTGAGCTTTATAGATTTCTTACGTATGTAGTAAATTGTGTTAGCATGGCTGATAAACAGAAGCATTTAAAAGAAAAGTATTTAAGTTTAAAAAAAAAAAAAAACCAAACACAACAGAAAAATAACCCTCAGAGAATATGCTGGCACTTATATTTCTCACAATTAAGCTCCAAACAAGAGATTTTTCTCTACTTTGAAAGGTTATTACAATAACTTGTAATAACCTTTCCAAATTTTGCAAAAAAAAGAAAAAGATGTACTAGAATTGCATCACATCATGTTTCATCTGGCATAGCTCTTCAATCTCTTCAATAATTTCTGGTGCCACAAAATGTCTTCATGTAACATAGCAACAGTTTCAGCAACTGTGCAGATTTGGAATCATCAAAAACATTGTAGCTTGGTCTAAATTACATGGCTCCTTTCCCTATTCTATACATTGTGTAATGTGTAGGTATGGTATTTACAAATAGCTGTCTCCCCTCCCCAGCAAAAGAGAAGAATAATAAAACAATATGAATGGATACTACGTGTGATGCTTGAAATCCCTACAAGGCATCTGAGATATCTTGGAAAGGAAAAAGCTCCTGACTTAAGGGGAAGATGCCTCATTTCTTTCTGAACACTTAATAGCAATACATCAAAGATCAAAATAACCAGATAGCAATAAATAAAATGGAAATGCTAGAATGAAGAAAGATCTATTGCTTACAGAACGTGTGTTTTCTCTTGTTTTTCTTCACCGAGTTTCAAAACAGCTTTCAAATAGCTACTCAGTGTACAACGTTACGTTACCAACAGGGTATGGACACACGGATCGAGTGCAGAGAACACTCTGAAAAGCGGCAGAGCCTGGCTCGTAGCTTACATATAGAGTGCAGTTTAAGCACATTACAATAAGGCTTTAAGCATACTTGTAAGGTTACATATTTAAATAAGGAAATGTGTAGGATTAACTTGCTAAGGGGTTGGTTAGTTGTTTGTTTTTTTCCCTTGAGCTATATTACAGTGTAGTATATTTTCCAAAAAGGAACACTGTAAGTTGTTTAAGATTTTTTTTTTTTTAAACTAGATTGAATAAAAACCTAGAAACTTATCGTTTCCCAGAAAGCCTAGAAAATACAGTCCTTCCACCAGCCAACACGAAATGGCATCCATGGTCTGGTAGGTCTTTGCCAGTGTATACATGTATTCCTATCACGCTGTAGTTTGTAAAAGGATGCTATCATGAGCTACCTTTAACCTGTGGAGCAGTGGCAGCTGATGGTCTGTGAGCGGTGCTAAGTGCTGTAATTACACTTACGTGTATATAAACACTTACGTGTTCATGTGTGTGTGTATAAAATATATGTGGGTGAATATAGCTTGAACATGGAAACTCTACTCTGAAAGGAAACTTCTTTCTCACCACGTCTCTCTGTTATACTCCAAAATTATGACCACAGGGAGTTTTTCTTCCCAGCGGAAACTCCACAATCAGAGCAGGAGAAAGGAACAGCTACATAGTGGAATGGGCCCCTCAGTGGGATGATGCATTAAACGTCTCTTGATCACACTGAGATAAAATCAAGACTTCTAGAACATGAAGTGAAGACCACGCTGGTCTGAAAACACTGAAGAATGTTATTAAAACACAGAAATCCCTCCTGCAGTTGAGTTTACTGACCTGAAATTTAGAATGAGCATCCTTGCATGCAGATGTATTCAAAATAACGAATAGCCGTGCATGTCGGGACACAGCACAGAGATGCCACCAGGCTCTGCTCCCACCCCAGAGCGACGAGTGCTGAGCCGAGACGCACCTCATAACCCTGCGCTATGAACTGAGCTGATGGACACCTGGCCGACGGGGAGCAAGAGCGGAGGGAGCTGGTGCACCGCACAAAGCAGCCTCTGACGGTAGCCACGGAGCACCACGCTGCTCTTCGCACATCGCCTCCTTCTCCGCCTGGAGCAGGGATGTGAAAGGGACAGGTTTCGCATTTCCGTAGCCGATGAGGTGTTCAGGACGTGAGCTGCTGGTAGCCAGGTGAGCATTTAGCTCATTCTGAAGATGCAGGTTCTGGAAAGATCTCATTTTCCTTCTCGTGCAATACATCCTAGCAAATAATGGTGAACTCAAAGGTGGATATGAACGTTACAAGAGTTACATACTAAAAATTCACTAGTGGTGCCTGACTTCATCTTCACCAAACAGCACATTGTAAGAGTAGGAGAAAGTGTAATCTAAATAATCTAATTTAAAAACAAATATAGGCTATTAGGGGAAATCTTGTCCTTAATGAAGTCCGTTAGGTCTGGCAATTAATCTCATTATAACCAGGATTTAATGCAAATACTTGCTAGCAATATTAACACTGATAGTAACGCTTGCCACAGCTGGAGGTCATAAGAACTTATGGGCATTTTCCAGCCCTCTTCCCTGAGCACCACTTTCACAAGGAATAATTATGCAGAGTGAAAGCTGATGGATAGTTCTGATATCAGTGAAGCCTTCATATCTTTTTACCAGATGTAAAGTGTAATCAGAATTTTACAGAAGTACTTCTGAATGTCATTTTTACAGTTTTCTTGGCAGCTTTTTAGAATTCATTTCCTGTCATACACGGAGATACAAAGAGGCAGAACTGTAAAAATGCTGCATTTCTTCTCCTCCTTTTCTTAAGCAGGGCAAACCTAATGACAAGAAATAGAGCATGGAATTGATATCAGATGTGTAACACTGTGGGAACTTCGGTAGCCCTGTAAGCTGGCGGTGGTTTTTTTTCATAGTCTGATAGCGCCAGGTTGCCTATTATCTCAACTTTTGTTTCATAATTAAAACGTCTTTAGTTAGAAGTATCATGGTATTGCTATGCTTACTGACTGAAAATTTCAGATCATCAGCATCCCTCGCCAAACACCTCGTGCACACTGCGCCTAGCACCTGGAATGTGTGGTTTACAGCAGTTTCCTATACTGAAAAAAGGAAATATTTGGATTGCAATTTGGGACTCGCAATGGCAAAGCAGAGCCGATACCGGAGCGTGGTGGTGTGCTGCTGGCAACAGCAGAACAGAGCAGGGGAAGAGCTCAGCAGAAGATTGCCCAATTATTTTTATAGGCAATCTACCTACCCGGCCAAACTGTGGAGCAGTCACCAACTCACTTTCATTACTGGACCTTTAATTAAAGTCTATCACTTCTGATTGCTGATATTGCACAGTTAATTTAGTGTTGGTAGATCAACTGTATAGACTGTTGTCATGGACATTTGTGAGTCCGCAGTGCCAGGTCATAAAAAGATTGGCAGCGCGCAGCAATATTGAGAATCTTACACCTGTAAAGCTGTCAAACTGTAGATATAGTAGGTATTCATTGTCTCACAAAACAGATATAGAGAAAGGTTTATCAACAGGAAAGGGTTGTGCCTGCCTGACTGCTCCAGATTGAAAGGAAAGATCCATATTGGCAAGACCTTTATCAATTTAAGGTTGTTTTCTGGAATCAGCAAGGGTATTTTTGCTTCTCAGACTTCCTTCTGACTGCTATTCTGGGAGATTCAGCTTAGTCTTTGCTTCTCTTTGTTTTGCTTCTTGGTGAGCATTTGTACATTGTGAAATAGTCTCTTACCCTTTAGACTGGACATATGCGACAACTGGGGGTTGTTTCAGGAGATCTGAATGCATAGTGAGGGGACAAAACTTGAAAGCTCTTATTGTTCTTAGTGTTGTACAATAAGTCATATTGTAGCCCACACTACTGAAAGATCACGGGAGAAAGTGTTGCCCAGAGAACAAAAAGTGCAGGCAGATGATGCAACACGTCATGACCAGCTAGCGAAGGTACCTCTGGAAAACATTTTGGTGAAATAAGGCCAGGAAAGTTTTATTTGTTTTTTAATTTGATGACATGACTTCAGTAGCAAGGACATATTTGGAACTATGTTTGGTTTTGATCTTGTTAGGAAGTAAATCAATGGGATGGTGACTGATTGCAGGAGCTGTTCTCCCATGAGGTCTTTTACACAAGAACAAAAAAATTGTCAAATTACGCATCACATGAGTAAAACCAGGAACAATGCAACTCAACATATGACATATTTGTTGGGTAGAAACAGGCCAAACAGTTTGCCTTTGGGGAGGTTAATTAGCCCAGTAAGGGCTTGCAAATTTAGAGACTAAATGATGTTCTGCAGGTTTTGCTCAATCATCTGCATGACGTGGTTGTACTGGAATATTATGCTTGAGCTTGGAAACAAATTTGTCTAAAACAGCTGTCCGGCTGTGCATCCTATACATAATGCAAGCTCCATGAGCTCTTTTTCATGACTACTCACTTCTACCTGATTATGCTAAATTGCCCCTCCTGTTCCTTCCCTCATTGTTATGGTCCTATTTTAACACGGATTTGCCATTCCCTGAACCTTCTTATTGACCCTGTTTGGCTTTTCTCTCAAAGGCTTGAAAGCTTTCCACAGATAAGGTTAGATAGAAGATACAGTATTTCAATGCCAATGCAGTCAGAAAGAAATTTAATTATTATCCAAATATTAGTATCCATGCCAACAGTGATAATGTTGGTTTTATGACAAATTAGAACGCAATTTCTAAATCTGCTTTCAGATTTTCTTCAGGGTGGTGAGATATTTTCCAATACACTCTGCCTTTGTACCAGACTGCTGCACTGGTGGTGTGTGGCTGATAGGTAAACAGAGAATGTGAGTATGAACAAGAAAGGTTAATAATTGAGCATAAAGTTCCGCAAGTTATATTTAACCTGGGAGATGTTATAATCCCTGAGGCAAAGGACATAAGACACAGGGGTCTTGTGCCAGCTGACAATCAAGACATGCAATGCTGTTACCAGCACTACAAGGTTTATTTCTATTCCTGTAATTTCAAGTCGGTCTTAAGTAGAACGTAAGTATCTCTTACGTTTGCTATCTGCACAGCTGTGAATTTCATCGAGCTCTGATGTAGTTCTTATGCATTTAAAGAAAGAGCTTCTAAAACAGCAAAGTACGAGCTGGGGTCTCTCCAGAAACACAACAAAAACAACTTCTCTAGGCGTCACATGTCTCCGACTCTGCTGCTTACGGCTTTGTGTGACACAAAGCATCATAACCTTCTCCCACACACCCATAAGGAACCTTTTAACTTTTCTTTGCCATCCCCAAGGTGCCTAAATAATATAGTCAAGTCATCCAATCTTGAAGCCAACTTATCCAGCCTTGATTTTTCCAGACCCATACACCAATATGAAAAGAAATACTGTCTCAAAGTCAATAGGTTTATGTACGCATTCGGGAAGATTTAAGTCTATGTCAAACACAAGTACTTGCTTTCAGGTTTAGCTGAGTACATTCAAAACTCTTGTGAGATGTAAGTCTTTAATTAGATTTTTTTTCCATGCTATTTCTACAGTAACATTTATATAACCTGTGAAAACTGGTAATATCGTTCTCCTTGCGGTATATTCACACTCCAACAAGTAAATGCACCCAGAAACAGTACTTCAGTTGCCACCATTCCACTGCCAAGAGCCAAAACAGAAGAAAAGGGCAAAGCTGTTAGCCTATTTTTTCAACAAACTAAAGAAAAAGAGTTAGTCATGAAAGCAAAATGATTGCCACTCTGTGAGAGATAAGAAGATTGCAGCTGCGGAATACAAAAGAATTTCATTGACCTGTTGTTGGTTTGTAAAGATAAAAGGCTTTCCATAGAAGTGCTTTAAAAATGCATATATACACACACACAGGCATATACGTGCACACACGCAAGGTTAATAGAAAGCTAAAAAAGTTTGGCTGCAAGCAGTGGTTAGAAGTTGTATCAGCAGGGCTATTACCTCTTCCTGTGACCGTGGATGCATTATAGTTGTCTCATTGCCTGTCGAGGAGTTTCTGAATGTCTGGAAAAAGAAGAGAAACCCCTGTTAATTAAAGCTGAGAATGGGAGAAATGAATCAGTAAGAACTAAAGGGAGGGAGGTAATCAATGAGGAAGGAGGATCCTGCTGGTAGGGTGTAATTAGACTTCAAGGAAAAGGACACAGTGCGATTGATCATATGTTAGCTCCTGGCTATCGTGAAATATTTTGCTCCACTCGCTGTGAGGACACAAAAGTGGTCATTGTGTCAATCTTGCAGTCAAAGTTTTAAAACAACAGAAAGTTGACACAGATAATTGTATTGAATGAAAATTAAAAAAAAAAAAAAAAACCCACCAAGTATTGAGAATCAGAGCATCTTTCCATTAGATATTGGGAAAGAGAGAAAAACTGGAATAACAAACCTGTTGCATTGATGACAATTTGGCCTCAATAATTAACTCTGATACACAGAAATAAAAGCCGAATTGTCTAGGATGATTGTACTTAACAAATCCCAGCATAATTGTGGACAAAAGTTTCTCCTTAGCAAGCTTGGTAGTAGCAGGAAGTGTTTTTGATTAAAAGTAAAAGAATGAGTAAATATTGTAAAATGAAGAAAATCCGATAAGAAGTAGAAAAGCACGTGAGATTTCCTTTTCTGTAGGAACCACAAGACTGAGGTGGATGTCTCCCTTTGGGGCTGCTGTGGGTGGAGATTCTTTGAAATGGGTGTACCATGGAGGGAGGGATGGACCACTGTGAAGCTCTAGGTGAAATGTTTTCTACCCAAATCTCACCCTGTTGTGTGAGTTCACATTTTAATATTGAATTTTATTCTCTGGCGGGGGGTCAGGACACCACTGTGGTAATGCCTGTCAAATTCATGTTAGGTGGGGTGGTCTCAAGAGCTCATAACTAATTGTCCACTTAGTTATTTATTAACAACTAATCCAAGCCCTATATGTTTTATAGAAAATTGGATTCATATGGTTTTCAACTTCCACCAGCCCAGTATGGAATCTGGATTATTCTTCACAGAGACTCTGGATTTTTTTTATTTTTTTATTTTTTTTTTTTCAAAATCTTTCAACATCATATGACAAATGCCGGCAAAAGACAAACCATCAGGGGCCCAGACTGGACTGGGGCAGGATAGTACAGGACATAAATAGAAAGAAGAAGCTGTAAATTCCTAATATGCTGACTACCTTCCTTACCTTCACCACTGGGGCTCTCAGGATATATTGCTGCCGTTGAAGAAGTCACCTCTGAAACCAAAATGGAGAAATGGCAAGTGCTGTGTTCTTCCTGCAAGATGTTTTCTCGGAGGCATTTATTTGTTTTCCTTGCCAGCAGGGAAGCCACAGCAGTTCATTCGGCTTTTCTTCCTCTTGAAATTAATGTTGTGAGCAAATTAAAAAAGTCACACCTAAAATAATTCCCCATCTGTAAAAATGGGGATAATAACGCCTTCTTCACAGGGGTGTTGTACATCCCAATTAAGGGTTTGGCACTCTCTGAGCCATCTTCTTTCTCTCTGTATGGCTCACTCAGCCCTCAGCTCCCTCCCCGTGCGTCTGCACGGGAGCTGAACCTCAGCGACATCTTAGATACCTTGATTTTCTTTAAAACTGGTGGCCTAAAGCTCATAGCTTACCCTCCAAATTTCTAGTCTCTCACCTGTAGATCTTGAGTTTCACTCTGATACAGACTTCAGAAGAATCCAGTAAAATATAATACACGTTGGATGATCATTTAAGAGCCTTTTTGTAAAAATATGCTCTAAACAACGTACAGCCTCTGGGTACTGTTAGGTAATATCCCAGGACTGGCCAAGTGAGAGGAGACGCAACTTGCCCTCGTGGAGCTGAAGGACCCACACCCAGCCGATGCCCTACATACTGCGCTGTCTGCAGTACCGCATCCATAACACAGCCACACTTCACACAACTTTATGGAAATTATTTGAAACAATTTTTTTTTTCCTTTTCCTTCTAAGATTCAAGCTGATGTGAATTTGGATATGTTTTTTTTTCAGGTTGGGTTCTTCCTTTCCTGTGTGACATCTGTTGACAGCTGGGTGATAATTCTTTGACAGGAAGGTTTGGTTTTTTTTTTTGATGGTGGGAATCAAATTTGGCAACCATGAAACATTTAACAAATTTTCTTTGGTCTCTCTGAGGAGGGAGCTTGTGCTGAACAAATTTTATAAAAAGCAGTTTGGTTTGTGTTGTACTTTGCAATGTAAAAATATCATAACATCTTAGTGAGCACTGCTATTGTGCAATGGAAATGCATATGGCCAAAAGATTTTTAATGAAAAGGAGTTTTAAAGACACTAAATCTAGGTTTAAAAAAAACTTTGTTTCTTACAGCACTCATCTCCTCGAAGAAGAATGCTTTTATAGCAAAATTTTAATGTTAAAATGTTCTCCACCATCAAGGGCTAAAGTGAGCTGCAGTTCAGGCTCAAGACAATTGTTTTTCTTCAAAACGTAGTGGGAAAGGGGATTATTCCTCCCTGCTTCACAAGCACATCGCAGCTTTCCCAGGGCCCCCACGCTGCAGGACAGGAGTGCTGCCTTCCCTGCCTGCGCCTTCTGCCCACCACTGGAAATGGCACCCAGTGCACGAAGGTAGAGATACAGGTTTCCTATTTTATCCTTCTTATTGAGGGATACCAGCTCTGCCAGCCTTCACTGGTGTAAAACACGACTCAACACACGGAGATGCTTTGGTGTAAAGGAAGGGAAGAATTAGACCCCTGTCTGAGGAGTTCCTGGTAACATGCTTTTTTGCCTCTAGCGATGGTTTACTTTTGAGGTCACCTTTCTACAAAATGTTCTTTCAGCAACTTCATGCTGTTTTCCAAGTATTTGGAATATATTTGCAGCAGTTCAGGGGAGTCAGGACTCCGAAAAAGCAAGTGAGACACCCATACCATCTTTAAACATCAGTTTAAACATTCCTTTTTCTGCCCAGTTGCATATGTTCATGCACTTTAAACAGGATATATTTATCACTAAACTTATACATTTTTCAACATTAGACTCAGTTTCATAATACACAGTCTAAAAGTGAGCAATATGAGTGGCAGTGGCATAAGGACACTTCACACCAGCCCGCCTTCCCCTTCCAGAGGGTCCCAGTGCTTTCCCCCCCCGGCACGGCGGCTGCCCTCCCACCCACCGCCGCTCCTGCCGGCGTTTCCGAATCGCTGCCGCCAGCCCCTCTTTGCTGCGGGGTTCCTCCTCCTGACAAATGCGAGAGCCTCGGTGAATGTCAGACCAACCCTGTCGGGATGAAAATCCTCAACAAAAAGATGATGATTACAGACTCATTAGGCAAACCTATAGTGAAAGTGCTGTGACCAAATGTTCAGTACTTACAGTGCCATAAATTTTCCTAAATGGTAAAGCGGTGTTTTAAAGCAGGCTCACACTCATTCTGGGTCAGGGTCATTAGAGAAGGATTCTCTCCTGCTTTAACTCATGTGGCAGAAACAGAGGTTGTATATTTTGGGGTTGCTTCATTTTTACTTTTAAGAGATGGTCTCAAGCCAAAAGCCTGGATCTGAACTGAAGCTCTGAATCCAGGCTTGCGCTATTAAAGCATCCCTCTAACAGGCAAGAGCAGCATGGGAAATGTTTCTTTGGGATTTGAATTTCAAACTTCCAGCTGAAAGATCTGGATCCTTGATTTTTGGTCCACTAACGACATACAGTATCTCTACACAGAACAATTTTGTTTTGCACCTCTATTATCTTTGGGGAGCATAGATTGCCTTATAAAGAAAGAGAAGCCTAGTATATTCACAGCAGCAATTAATATTAAACACACTGTATAGGTAACTGATGGTGATGACGACTGAGTAAATTAAATCTGGGTTTTATTTTTCTTGGAGGGGTTTCTGTGTTTCATCCAAAATTGATTAGTCGCTTTGCCTTGACTTTATCGCACCGTATTGAACTCACCGGCACTGAACCCACTGGACCTGTGTCTTTGTGGGAATGAGTAATGTAACCTCCACAAAGTGTCACACGAAGGAAATAGCAATCTGGATGGAGAAACATAATTATTGAAGTCCATCCTGCAGCAAGCTAAAATGATGCTCGCCCCACCCTCCGCTGGGTCCTCCAGTACTGGAGCGTGTGGACATCACTCAGGTATGTTCTTGAAGGAACATCCAAATGGAAAACTTGGCCTCCTGCAAGAAACTGTAGGTAATTAAAAAAGGATTAGTCTTTGGGTACAATTCTATTATGATTAATAGTAGAAATAGTGAAAATATTTTTTATCATAGTCTGTGGGGTTTGACACAAGTGTCCCTGAATGTTAAATTTGGTCAATTTTTTCCTGTGCACTGCAGTTTTTTGTCAGCTGTATCAGGAGTTACTGTTTAGCTCTGGTCACCAGAGGGATAGGCAAAACACGTCGAGCAATAATAGAGACATTTGTGCAATTTCAACCACTCTTGCGTTTGCTTTTTGAGTGACAAGTGGCAGGAAGCCAACTTTTAAGCTAGCGTTTGGAAAGAAGGGACGAGCTCATTGTACTGCTGTTCAAAGCATGCCCACGGGTAGCAGAATGGAACAATTTACAGGTGCTGAAAGGCTGAGAGGGGACATGGTCTCCTTTCTCAATACAGCATGGAGTTCAACACTGGGAAGGAAGAAGAGCTGCTTAACTTAAAGACAATATTGGCACAAGAGTAAAACAGAAAGAATAAAATGTTCATTAATAAATGGATCTGGAAATTGGAAGGTTTTTAACCATTACAGGGGTAAAGTTATGGAAATATCTTTAGATTTAGGTCCACGTACCAGCAGAATCTCATTCCTAGAGATGACCCTGCAGTATTTATCTGAGTTGTTTCATTCTTCTCTTGAAAAAGAAAATGAAAAAATGACTCGTAGAAATGCCCTATTGACATGGTGTCAGTCCCATGCGCCTGCCATATTCTGCAAAGAACTAACTATAGCTTTATGCTTAACCACCTGGATTTTACTGTTAGATTTGCACATTTGCTCCCTCTTTTTTTTCTTTACTTATATTCCTGTATGCAATATCTTTCAAAGATTAAATAAATTACTATTCAAAAGACAACATTACAATTCTATTTATATTCCCAGGTTGTTCACTGAAACTCAATACTACAATGTAGTTTCTAAAAGTGAAAGGATTTGCTTTTTTGTAAAATATGTTAATATAGAAAGGCTTTTGAAGGAGAAGGAACTTGAAAGACTCTGTAATGCTCTATTATGGTCTAGTCCATAAAAAGGATACCACAGAAGCTTACCTTGCTGACAGTGCATACGACTATTTTTTTTTGGACCTTAGGACATATAGGGGGGAATAAATTAAACTACCAGTCATTTCACAAAATAGTTCTAGGGAAAGATTAAGCTTCAGCTGTGAATTTCCCTGAAATTTGCATGAATTTCACATGAAGCAAAATGCACTTTTACAAAGTGGATCATTATACAGAACTGTTTTCCCCTAAATAAATACTCAGCAAATGGACATTTTTGCACNGGGGGAGAAAGCAACAGGAACCTCAAACTGTCAAACCTTCAGAAAGAAGTTTATAAAGATTTTCGGAGGTCTCTGAAAGGCAATGGGGAGCATCGCTTCCGCAGCGTGCCCATCAGAGGAAACCCAGAGCGCACGGTGCTCCAACAGGCAGGTTACTCTGTGCCACGCTCACATGGAGTGAATGGCACCGAGGAACAACAGCCGGCTACGTAAACCATCATTCCACTGCATTTCAACTACTCTTTTGCTTTGAGACAAAGACCACAAATACATGCTTAGAAATCTTTTCTGTTGTCTTTTCTCAGAAGGTTGTAACGCCATGCAGCTCCGGATGGATTGTCTCTAGTCTGTATTTAGTATACCAGACTGAAAGAAGGCAGAGCTTTGCCGTGCAGGCAGGTGCCCATAGCGNTCCCCTAAATAAATACTCAGCAAATGGACATTTTTGCACCTTTGCTGTTTTTTTTTTTTGCTTGAAGAATTATCTTACTCTTCTTCATATCCTGTGAATTATTACTTGACTGAAGGATCTGGGAGCTTCCATAGGTATTTCAGCTGGGGATGTTAAAAAGGAGTTCGGTGTCTTGCCGCTGCATTGCTGTCACTACAAAGCTTTCTGGGTCTGCTTCAGTGAGCACATGAGCCCAGAGCAGGATGTGCCCCCCCAGTGGGTGCAGCTGGATTTATTAAAGCTGTACCCCGCTAGCTGCTGGGCATCGCTGGGGGCTAGAGGAATACACGGGGGATGGGGTAGTAGTCTCAGCCCTCACATATATTGCCACTGTATTCCCCTCTACTTCTGTCAACAAACATAATATCTCTTACATACTTCAATCACTGGGGAGTTTTCATTAATGAACCATCTTTTTTAAAAAAAATTAGACTCACACACATACACGTATAGATACCGATATTAATCAGGCAAGATATTGCATATGCTCCGAGCCATGGAAACGTCTTTGTCTCCAAAGACAGTTACAGAAGTNCGGGGGGGAGGGCAGGGGAGGCATAGAACAAATTGGGAAAAAATCACCCCTTTTCAATCCTCTTACCATGCTTTAATTCTATTTTAAGAAAACGGCACACTGCCAGAAATCAAGGCATGAGAAACATCTGTGTTTCCTCATTTTTGTAGCAGTTATTCTACGAGTACTGTCTGATGCACATCCTACACTTTTTTTTTTTCATATTTTGCACCTTTTTAATTAAAAATATTTCTTCTGTCATTTTCTTTTAGAGTGCTGTTTACTTTTTCTGCCATTGTAAGGTTATTGGAATTTAGAGGAGGAAAAGCAGTAAGCATGAGATCTTGGGGTGAGTGGGTGAACTCAACCATAGAAAGAGCCTGTAACACAGTATTACAACAGGAATAAGCATCAGACAGGTGTATCAGCCCTGAGAAGTCAGTGAAAGCAGAGGAATGACAGGACAAATTAGGTTCTATAAGTTAAAATGTAGAGAAGCTCTGACTAAGCATCTTGAACGTCTCATGAAATAAGAGGTCACTAAAAGATTGCTCTTGCTTGTGTCAACAAAATCCCTTCAGAAACAAGCGCCTGTCTTGCGCTGGTACAATGCTGTATCTATTCCCCCATTACTAACTTCTACATTTTTGCGTTGTATCTCTGTCAAACATTGAACGCAGCATCTTTACTCGTTACCTTATAAATCTACTGTAGCAACCTGGAAGTCATAAAATTGCCAACGTGTATTTCTGGAGTAGGTGTATTTTATCAGGCCTTTTTCTTCCATATCTTTTAGTGGCAGTAGATGGATACCTATTGAAATTCAGAAACATTTTGTATAAATAGATGTTATTTTGTTGTTATTTAAATATATGAGACTGTACTATATGTGTGGCTCCTGATACTTGCATGCAAATTTCTTTTAAAAAGATGACTAAGCCAATTTAAACTGCATGTAAAGAAAACATTTCTTTACCGAGACTTGCATGTCAAATTTCAGCCAGAGAGAGTTTTAATACAGAACCTTAGGCTTACAAACCCCTCAGAAACAATATTTATAATGGAAATTTTGACAGCACCTTCAGTACAACGGTGAAAATAACACCACCATAATGAAAAAAAAAAGATGATAAACAGAATATATTATAAAGTAGGGTCTAACCAATTCATAGCCTTTACTTTTGTCAGCAAGCTGGCGACAGGCAGTGAAATACAAAACAAGCCTCAGCTTTTAAATAAGAACAGCCTGAACAACAAAAGGGCTTCTGTAAAATAGATTAAGAAAATATAATACCATCCTTACTGCATAAAATATTATTTTCATTAGAAACCATAATTCACAAATTAACACTAAGAGCACCTGGAACTGAAGAGGTGAAAAATGTGGCTATCTGTCATTTTGGTAGCATATTTTCTTCAAAAAGACATTCTTATTACAATTCCCAGGCAGGTTTGTTAATGCCTTTTGTTTAAATATTCATACGTGGGCTTTTGAGTCTGTCTCCTGTGAAAAGAGACAGAGGCGGGGAGCTCCTGCTGAAGCTGCTCAGAGATGCCATCCGCGGCACAGCGGGGCGACAGCCACGGGTGGATATACTGCCTTCCCTCCCACAGGGTCCTGGTGGCTGCCCCACGTCAGAACATCCATCCATCCACCCATACATACATACAAACAGGCTACTCGGGCCTGGCCCATGCTAGAATTTGCAAAATAAATACTGGGAAGGATCCTTTTCCCATATTTTCTAATGACATTTCTGCATTACAGCTTCCAAAGACAGCAGCAGAGGACCGGTTCCAGCAGTGGCATGTTGTGGGGCCGGGGAAGGAGATCTTCCCTTGCCTAACGCGACATCAGAGTGACACCTCCATATGGAGGCAAGATGGAAATAGTCCCACAGAAACAAATGTGGCTTTTCATCAATTTTTTTTGGCATGAATACAACTATTAGCCTACATAATGAGCCCGCCTGTGTAGTAGTATGTTAAACGTTGTATCAGCCATTCTTCTATTGGTGGAAAAAAATATATTTAGTGAAAACGTACATCTACAATAGAATTTAGATTATGTAAAAGGTAAAAGATATAACCCAGACACTACTTGGTTTCCATATCTAATCTGTCTACTGTAACGCAGTATTTAAAAAATAAAATGTAAGACAAAAACTTTCAGAACAATGGCACCTTACCTCTCTACTTAGCATGTTTTATGCAAATTAGATACTCCTGAGTTTGCAATGTATTTCATTTTCCATTCAAGACAAATATCAAGATTAAACCACTAGAAATATATATTATTTCAGCTCTCGTATATTTTCACTGCAGAGCATTGTAATTTGTTGGCTAATGTAAACTGAGTTATTTAAAGCAAAGAAATCAGTAACATCCTATATAATT
Source organism: Pelecanoides urinatrix (assembly GCA_013400755.1). Lineage (NCBI taxonomy): Eukaryota > Metazoa > Chordata > Aves > Procellariiformes > Procellariidae > Pelecanoides > Pelecanoides urinatrix. The sequence goes on along the minus strand of VZTQ01012784.1, from coordinate 16,575 downwards.
TCAAACTGATCTTTGCAAGAAATGTGGTTCCTTACATGGCCACGCTCAGATACACAGAGATGTCTATTCACGCATACCTATTACTGTCCTCCATTCAATACCCCATTCGAGAGGCCAAGGTGTAATTTATCTGCTCTGCACAGAAGGTTTCTTGCTTTTTAAAGGTTACTACAAACAGAGAAACTGTCCCTACCTCTTTGCTAGTTTAGCCTTGTGTCTCTCTGAGTATCACTCCTTTCACGGTTCGACCCAACAGATATTCTTTCCGTACCCAGCACAGCCACATAACTCGTGGGGAGCTACTTACTGTGTCACCTCACCTCCTAATGGGCATATGAGGATGACAACTGCACGATAAATACTATAATAATGAAATTACTTTATCCTGTGCATTACATGATTTGTCACAATGTAAAAGATTAAACTAGATGGCAAGTTGTTTTCTTCTGTATCTGTCAAAGCTGGGCCTTAAGTCTTCACTGAGGTCTTGGAATACTTTACATCCATAAAAAGTGATAAATACTAATGGTTAATTAAATCTTGGTTTTCTGCTAAGAAAGGATCCTATTTCATGTTCTTTATTTGGAAAATGCTTTGCATGGGTATCCTGTGCACACTAGTTTATTAGAAAATGAGATGCATAACACAAAGTGAGAAATTTTGTCACCCATTGTTTTTACTTTGAAGAATAACATTCACTCTTCGCTTGAGGGCAGTCTATCTTGTATCTCAATTTCTATAATGCCTCTCCCTAGCATGTTGGCAATATATGTAGTAACCAGAGAAGACATCTTTAATCTCTCTATTAATTTGCTCCTAAGGAGTGTCCTCTTTGCACTCACAACTCTGTCCTTCAGATTATCTGAATTTCATGCATGCTCCATACAATGTGGAATATCTATGACTTGACCGCCAGCCTATAAGTCATTGTAACCTTGGCAAGGTGCTTCTAGCACTTCAAAGTGCTGCATCATCTGTCCTATCTGTGGATTTAAATAAAAACACCATTTCTATTTTTGGCCAAGACATGAGGCACGGGGGCAGAGATGTTCGGCCAAGGTCACATCCAGACTCCTGGGGACCACAGCCAGGCAGGGGAGAGCGATGAGCTCCTCTGACTGCTTGCACAGAGATGGTGCCTCCTGCTCTGCCCATGGCACCAGGACCAGGTTGGGCAAAGCAGCAACCTCTGCAGTGATCTTACAACAAACCAGATAATAAGCAGCAAAAACTGGACCTCTAAATGTCACTTTACATGCTAACCCACTCAGCAGCTGACAAATGCATCATCCATTCATTAGGGTTTACCTGGGAAAAAACACGCTCTTCTCATTTTGGTTGCTGGCAATTTCCTTTGGCATTAACCATTTTAGCCACACATTATGTCCCATCACTAATCTTCTATTAACACGTAACACTTTCTGGCCTCGGATGACATAACCGGGGTACATGCTTCATTTGAATAAAAAGCATTCTGCTCTGTGATCACCATGGACAATACCATCATGCTGTCATTTCATCAGTTTCTAGCTCTTTTTGCAGATATTTTCTGCTCAGCACGTCTAATATGCATAAGTATTATAAATATCAAAACAGCTAGAAATTAATCCAGGCTCTCTTCTGCACTTTGGCATTATCAATACACGCCTGCCTCGAGCAGAATGCTGTTCTTAACCTTCTGTCTTGCTCATATTACTCCTGCTGCTTCCTCTGCCGTGTCAAACACAAACTTCTTGTTTCCTCCTCCAAAGTCATGTTGTATCCCCACCTCTGACCAGATCATACTGCTAAACTCCATTTTTAAAACGTCCATTTTTCAAGTTGGCATTTTCATGCTTTCTCCCATGCTATCACTCCCTCTTTGCAGGAGCTCCCCATAAACATAAGAAAAAATAACTACTCCTCCTCCAGAGTGTCCCTCAAACCTCTCTTTTCTTGAAACGACTTTGTTTTTCATTGGCTATGGGCACACTGAGATGTACTACGTACCATGTTAATTAATATTACCTCACTGCTTTCTCATATTCACCCATTCTTTTTTATTTATTTCTGCATTCTTGTCTGTCTTACTCCGAGATTAGAAAATCATCTTTTAGTCCTGCATGTTCACCTTATTTAGATAGCTGCCCACCCCTCTGATGAGGCCTCATAGGCCATATAGTGACACTAAAAATAAAGAGTTATAGCAATATAAAGATGTCTGTGAATCAGAAGCATTCTCCTAAAGGGAGCAGAGTGGAAATTTACTGGTGAACATTAAATCTCAACTGTTCTTTGATTTTAAAAAGATGATGCACCCAGACTTGGATGGAGACAAGCTGGTGAGCAGCATGTGGTTTCTCATTAAGTACAGAGATATACTTTGAGTTATAGCCATGCCTTGGCTCATTTTTTACAGGAAAAAAGTATAGATCCTCAATAGGATTTACCTCTAGGTATATATGCCTGCCAGTCTCTGTGAGACCAGCGTTTCCAAGTATGCCCCCAACAAGGGGTCATGCTTTATTTCTGGAAGCAGACAAGGAAGCAAATTCTGACAATGCTTTTTTTTCCTCTTCTTCAGGACAGATGTTTCCTGGTCCGATACTACATATAAAGTAGCACGTGTATATGCAGGAACAAGTAATACAAGACTCCCCACCTTTTACCGAACACTGCCTGCAAACATGATGAAAAATTGTAGTTGTTGTCCCATCTTACACTGGATGCATCACTGTATTACTTTTTAGAGACAAAACTTTACAATATATTATTAACTAAAATGCTCTTGAAATGGCGATGATGCCACCTTTTTTTTCTCTTAAGGACAAAAAAGCTGTAAGCTCCAATATTTTTTAATACTTCTTTACATGTACAGATGATGGAATGCCAAAGAAAATCATGCAAACAAAACCTTCATCAGCCTGCCCTGGAGGCCAGCCAGAGACTAGATAATTTGGACAAGACATGATGGGCCGGATGAATGAGTGGGAATGAGGTACTGCTTCCAGGTTTTGTAAAACTGCTGTAGACAGTCTGTCCTTTTCTAAAATGTGCTTAATTTTTTTTTTTTCAGAGTAAAACCAAACCCAACATTTTTGCCTACATCATTTGAAAAGAAAGTCTTGAGAAGAAGAAGGAGAGAAACCACGTTTTGCCGTAATTGCCAATTCAGTCATAATCTTATGGCATGAAAACTACACCACTTAAGAATCTGCTTTTTAAGAGCTGCCAGGATTTTTAACCTCTTCTCAAAATACATGAAAGACCTCTTAAATGTATTGCCTTAGCACATTGCAAATCTATTCATTTAGCAGTTGTATCAGATATATTTCTTTGTCAGCTACCCATTTAAGAACAGATCATCTTAAAAGGCACTGACATAAATTGTTGTGCAGAAGATCGATTAGTTTAAAAGGTTTTTCCTTTTAACAGATCAGATAGCTATTATATCTCACCATTTGGTATATGGAATTTTCATTGAACAATTTCAATATTTAATCACTTCTTTAAACACATATTCATTTTAAATTATTTCATCCAGATTCCATGATCATGAGTTACTCAAATGAGTTTTCCACTTGTGTGTTGTATTGAATGGATGTGACCAAATGGCCAGGAAATTCTTCCGAAGAAACCAGTTTAATTAGCTAGAAGAGGCTTTTGGTGCAAAGGTAGGCATTATTCAGCTGAGGCAAGTAAAAACAGCTTTTATGAGGGAGGTCATAAATTATCAAAATTTTGCTAAGGGAGCATACAGGGGCAGTTTTTTGGATCCCATCCTTCCCAGTGTAAATCACTGAATTAATTCCTACAGGTGTGTAAAGGAGTGCACGTGAACTGTTGCTATTTACTGTTCTGAAAATCACACTTTTTGACAGATATGTAATTGCTATTGTTTTTTTAAATTACTTCATAAGAAAGATGCTGAAAACAGCAATCTGGTAAATAACTTTAATTGAATTCTAAGGGCAAAACTCTGCCAATCATTATTCCCATTGGGTAACACTTTTCTCTGCAATTAGTCTGTTGATTTTGTTGAGATTACTTTGTTGAGGTTCACATTAGGTATCACACAAGTAAATGACAGAGCAGAACTTCACCTTAGCACCGAAACGTGGCAAGGATGTTTCCTTTCTCCGGCTCTTTCTAGCTTGTTTAGACTGATGGACTCCATCCCCTGTCCCGGGCCACCAGTGTTTATTCTATAGCTGAAATTAGACAGGTCAGATAGGGTAGTGCTGAGCATCTGTGTCAGTCATTTTGCTTCCTTCCTATCTGGAGAGAGCCCGGCAGCTAGAGCAAGAGTCCTTCTCACATCCAGTGGCCATGATCCATTTCTTTTCTGGAAGAAGAGCCTACAATGTCCGTACAGTCATCCTGCTTTAATACCATCTTGGATACTATAAATAGTGTATAACAGAAGCATAAAGTTTCAATGATAGACTTCGGTTATGCAGTTTCTTCTGCATGAATCCCAACAATTTTTTTTTTCCTTGACCTGATAAAAAAAATATTTGACAGCTCCACAAACTTCAGCCTCCCTGAGAATTAAATAAACTAACTGCAGTAGAACTATGATCTCATCAGCCTCCCACACATTTACTTTTGTGTTGTACTCATTTATATTGCATGCCTAATTAATCAGGGGACTTGACAATTACAAAACTAAACTACCAATAGATTTCCTTATGTTCTTAAAGCTTTGGAAGAAGAAACAGAATCAAAAAGAAAGGATTATGAATCAGAAACTTGCTGGAAGTGGTACAACCACAATCCCTCATATTTAGAAATCGTTCAGCTATCTTTTCAAGCCCACCAACGAATTTTCAGGATAAGTCTCACAGCAAACCCAGATTTATACCACTGCCGAGGGATTTTTTTATTATTTATAGTTTGTTTTCTTGTGAAAGCCATACGTAGAGAAAAAAGCATTTCCAACTTTATTCCTTTTTTTAGCATACTTCCATAATCTCAACAGGAACAAGAAGAGGTCGCATTTCAGATGAGTTTATACAGGTTCATAGAGTTTTGGAGACAAAAATATCTCCATATGAATGGCATTTCAAAACCAAATTCAAACATTATGCTGTAATTCCCTCTGAAGATTCTCTTTCACATACTACACATCGAATAATAACTTGAAAGGACTCCATGTTTCTAAAACGAAACTGTTTTTTTATTGCGATAGCTATTTACAGAGAAGCTGCACACTCCACATACAATACACTGACTTTCTGATTCCCCCAAACCTCTTTTCTCTGCTAACCTGTGCTCTTGCTTAAGCTCCTTGTTGGCTGATACAAATTCCTTTTTAATATTTGCTGTTTGTTTGTATTTCACACAAATGTCTGCTGGGGACAGAAGTTGTATAACTCAAGGAAGATTAATTTTCTAAAGCCACTGACCTCCCAAGTGACACTTGTGCCTGAAATTATTAGTTTCTTCACTCTTGAAAATTCATTTTTGTATCTCTAACCTTTTTCAGGTTGCATCATTATGCACATGCAATTGTGTTTGTACCAAATCCATCTGGAGAGTAGGAAGGAACTAGACTCCTTTCATGCTTTTCTCTTTATTTTCTGGACTCTCAGTACAGCCCTTCAGAAGTCAGCAGATGTCCTGCATAGGAGACCTCTTTAAGAATCAAAGGAATTTGTTATTATATTCCTGTATTATATTTTGTTCTTCTCACAGTCAGAATGACACTAACTGTAGCTTGAACTACAAGGGAAGTAGACGTCCTCCAAGCACAGAACTTCTGCAAGAGCTCCTGGACCCATAGGCATGCATGCCAAAAGGGGCATCTTGAAAGATGCTGTCAAGTGGCTCCATGCCTCCAGAAGATCAATATGTCAGAAGTCACCAAAAACAAATACATTTGTTCAGCGTAGGTCAGACAGTCTGTCTGCTGAAACTGATAATGAATAGCCATTTCTGTTTGCTCTTTGTTCAGTGATAGTGGATGAATTCAAAACCAGCCTACACACAAAACTGTTTGGTTTGCGATACCTTCAACAGACATATTTTGCCTTTCCTTGCAGGTTTCCAGCGTCCCTCCTGGTGGATTTTACTAGAATTGGTAGAAGTCTATATTTCAGTTGTGTTTCAAGTCGCTCTTGGGAAGCAACTGAGGAGAGAAGTTTATTCTTTCTAAGTCTTGCTTGCTCTCCGGGAGTACCTGAAATGGGTGCGTACTTTCAGCAGGCTCAGCAATAGGTTACTGGTCTCTCACACTGAGAACTGTATGATGTATTCAATAAACCCCACACCTCACATTGCCACGCCGTTGAGTGGACTCTACTCTTGTGCATCTACTTCAGGCAAACAAGCATTCACATAAGCACTCGTTGGATTTTTCTGGGTAGCCTCAATTTTCTCACTAGTTTCACTGCTCTGAAACTATACATCACTACTACTTAACCATATTTCCTCATGTTGCTTCTGGGATTATACTGTTTCTTGCTCTCCAGTACAGCTGGAATTAAATGATTTGCGAGTGAGTAATTGCAAATACTGTCTCCAAATATCAAGCAACCTTTTTTTCTATGTTGTATTTATTACCTATGTCATTTATTACATTGTTTTTGTCAGTCATAGCAATTTTTTTTTGCCTTTCATGTTACTTTATGGAACATATATACTTGACATAAGTATCTGTCAGTGTGTCTAGCTCTTCACCAAATATTCTAGCCATGAGCACAGAAAGCAACTTGCTGAAATATTTTCCAAACATTCCCTTTCTGGTTTTCTCTTGAAGTACTACTTACAAAAAATTAGAAAGAACTAAAAGCAATCTATCAGGAAAATGGACCAAATGTACTTGGACAAAAAATTCCCCGTGATTGGAGACATTTATATCAGACTGTTGGGGCTTTAGTTATGTACCCAGGCAGAGTACATGCTCTAATAAAGCAGATAAAGCAGTGAGATTTTGAATTAGTGCATTCAGGTAACAATTTTTATTGGCACGTGCAATGAGTTATGTGATATTTTTTACGTACTAATGATGAACAGCACTTTCATGTACATAAACAAGGTATTTTTGCAAAACAGACTCATGACACACATTGGGATTTGAGAATACAGCATTAGAGTTTCATCTCTAATCACACTAAACTTGCATTGGAGGACACTTTTCCAAAATATGCATTAGTAGTACGTTCTATATCCTCTCTGTGTACAAGCCAAAAGTAGGTAATAGTTCCAATCACATAGAAGGAAGAATCTCTTGAATAATCAAAGGAGATTTGTGACTACTTAGTACTTCAGAGTTGTTTCTAACCTGGGGAGAGCACTAAGATACTCTCAGGTAAAGGTGGCATATTGCAACATACAGGCAAGATAAAAGATTCATACCTGTTTTTAAATATATATAAGAACAACTGCAGATAAAATAAGAATTCAAACATTTCATGTATTATGCTTGAGGGCATTCAAGCTCCTAGCCAATAGGTATAACAAGAAACTTCCCATTTAGCTATTATATTGTTGTGCTGTGTAGGTTTTTTTCACCTTTTTCTGAAGCATCTGGTATGAGTTATTGTCAAAACCCTACTTTGAGCATCGCTTTGGTTTAACATAAAAATTTCTGTGCTCCTGAAACTAGGACATTCTAATTAACTTTCAACATTACAGTACTGTGCTACTAAAACCACTTTAATCTATAATAATAACAGAAAAGAATCATAAGCCAAAAGACTGTTTACAAGTTGACACAAATGACCTAATCTTTGCAAAGAGCTATAGTGGAAAAAGTGTGAAAAATGTACTTCACAGAAGCATCCTTGGCAGAAGAAGTGAATTCAGTGAAAAGGTTTAATGCATTTTAACGAAAGCCTGAATTGGATGACAGAGCTATAAGAAGTGTATCTTGTACCAAAGGAGTGGCCAGAAACTATCTTGGAAAATATAGTACATATCTGCTGTGTTACTGAACTCAGTTTAAAATAGCAAATACAATAAACAGACAAATGGCAAGAAAATGCCTAAACACAACAAACTAACTTCTGCAAGATTCTTCACGGCTTTATCCCCTTGTATATGACCTGTGATTTGAATGTATATCAATATTCTTCTAGCAGTTGTATGGGTCCATTAGCCAAATGCTATTCTTCATAACAAAACCATTATAAATATATGGCCTCAGAGTGCTTTTGGCCTGAGTCCAGCTGATCCCATATTTCAGCAAGCCCATTTCAATATAAGGAAAAGAGAAAGAAAAAAGGAAATCTTTTTTTGAGCATGTCATATCTCCAAATCTAATAATGTGTAGTGGGTTTCTGTATTGTCCAAAAGTTATAAGTTAAACCTGGGAGAGACTGTTTAATGAAGTATGAGTGCTACCTGGCTTCAGCACAATATGAAACCCATGATGCTAACCTCAATACTGCTGTCTCAACAGCATTTAGTTTTCTCTATGGAAAAAGAAGCGAGATTTGCAATTCCATACTCAAAGAAGAAACGCCCTGTGATACTGCAAACTAGAAGAAGACGAACAGAAATAATTATTTTATAAAGTCTTATAAATAATATTATTATTTTATTTTTCTTTTATTTAAGTAAGAGAAGTGAGAAAAATTATTGTCACGTCACCCTGAAGTAAACTGTGCTTACAACAGTGCTTAAAGCAAAGCCAACACAGTTCACCAATACTTTGTCTCTAAGAATCGATCTTAGCAAAATAAAGGGGAGGGCTGTCTCAGGCAGCATCTGTTATAGCACAAGCTTACCTTAAGTGCTGGAAGGAGAAAAGTTAATGTGGGTAAAGCAAAAGGCCAAGGCCACATTTTCTTCACTATCAGTTCCCAGATTTATTGCTACACCCTGGTGCAGATTCCTTAATTTTTACTTTGTCTCAACTTCCACATCTATAAACGAGGCATAATTTGCCTTAGCTGCCTTGAGTATCTATTCAGCCCAATTCATTTGCACTGAGTATCCAGGGTCCACAGAGACGAGTACTATCAGCAGAAGCCTCCTCTGCCTAGCTGATATTGTTTTGTCACTCACTATTGAATTTTTTTCTCATTTCCGTAGGAATCACATACAGTCGAGATGTTGAGCAAGTCTCAGAAGTTGATCTGCAAGAGAGCGTGAGCTTCTGCACACAGCGAGCAGCAGCTGACCATTTCTGGTGGCCTAATGGCAGCAAGACTCTGGGGTGTGAAAACCCTCCGCGAGTTCAAAAGAAATCTGACAATCAGATCCAGGCTAGGGAAAATATTTATTTTCACATGTTAGCTAACATATGGTAACATTCTAGCATAAGCAGAAAGTAATTTTAATTGTGGACTAGTTAAAGAAAAAGATATTTATATGGGTTTTGTTTGGTTGTTTTTTTCCTTAGAAGACAAGGTGCAATGTGAAATCAAGTAATTCCAGTAATGTTAATGGGATCAGAAACAATCACCTGATCAACAGTTGGGATTTTCCCCACCCTGAGGGTGTCGGATGTAATATGAATTAAGGCAGAAAAGTGCTAGCAAGATGCAAAGGTTCTTGACAGCATATAGACATCATGTAGTATAATGATAAACAGGTGCAAACAAACAATTAAAAATACGAGGAGATTAAAAATCAGGTATCCCTGCACTTAGTGCCACAAAAGGAAGACTTCTAAAAATGGAGAAGTTCTTGGAAAGGGCTTGTCTTTCAAATTGCTTGAAAACTCCCTAATTCCTTCTCTCTTTCCCTAGTGCCTATGTTTGTTCCCCCTCCCCCCAAGAAAGCTGAAAAAAGACCAATACACGTACAAAAAACCCCATAAAAAAAAATAGCACAGACAAAAAAAAATAATTTGAGGGATTGAAATTTATCTTATATAGTTGGAGCAAAGCACAAATTCCATGATTCAGTACAGCAACAAAAGGTAGGTATCAGCGAGGGCTTAGCTAGCTTCATCCAAGACAAAGACACTTTAGCCAGAGGTCTCAGAATAATGAGAGATTCCACAAAAGCAATCACTGGAAGTAAACAAATATTTGAGCCTGTGGTAAAAGGGGTTTTGCATACATGCGTGACAAGAAATCCAATGAATAAACAGATTACATATAAACACTGCAAAAGCCCTCAGCTCTGCAGAAGAAATTCTGAAGCAATTCGTGGTTGCAAAAACATTTACAGAGAAGGAGAGATTCAGGGCCAAGTCACCTTTCCCTGTCCCAGTTTGAAAGGTAGTTTGGTACCGGGAAAATAACGCTTTTAGGGGTTAATAACACCCAGAGGCTGGCAGCTTGACCACAGGTCAACACCACGGCAAAACAAAGCCACATAAGCCCTATCTGGAGTGTCAATGCAGCAAGAAATTCCCTAACCTAGATCCTCCTCCGGACCAGGCATTATGGTATTGGGCTTTACGCAATGTAGACCTGTCCTTTTCAAAACTGTCTCCCAGAAAAAGAGAAATAATCAAGTGTGCTGGCACAAGGGCTCCAAAGTGCCAAACACCAAATCCCCACCATGTGCTGAGAGAAAGTGTCAGGGTTTCAGGTAAAAGCTGATTTTGACTGTCTGAACCATCAGGTTAGGGTTATCTTAGCAAGGCACTAACATACGAGGGAGCTAGGAAAAGAATACGTATTCATTTCAGTTCATGATTTTGCAATTTTAAATTTGGTTTTAAAGATTTCTCATCAATAGCATATTCCCTAATTTTTCCACTGTCTGAACTTGTCAGACAGCTCTGAATCAAAGCCAGACCACACGTACTGTCTCAAATTAATGAAAAAAGTGAAATAAGAAAGTTCTATTTCAAGTAAACCAAATAAGAAAGCTCTGTTGCAAGTAAAATGAATCCACAAAAAAAACCTAAGCAAGCTGAATGCATTCTTAACAGTTCTGAGAATCATATATTTTAAAGAAAAGGGTACAATTTTCAAAAAAACATTTTAATCCTATTAAAAAAAAATACAATGCTTTGGAGCTCAAGTCCCATGCTCCATTGTGGCATTAGATACATTGAGAAATTGTATTCACGACTCTAAGTTCAGCTACAGTGACTCAGCCGTGTTGCACCAAACGAGTGGGCCTTTACGCCAGCTGAAGTTAAGGCTTAGTTCAAGAGACATTTATTTTTTCCTTTAGAAACTCGTGAAAACATGATACTTGGATTGAGACACTCATCTTGAGAAACAGCTCTTTCTTTTTAAATCTGCAAAAGTTATTTGGGTAGCGCGTACTTTCTGGTCCTTCATATTTAATGGCCACAATACTTCCATTGTATGGTTGTCATTAAATATAACACAGCCATCTGACCTTTGAATCACCACTAGAAGCCACCATGAACAACTTATATGCCAATCTTGATTCCCAGAGAAGGCTCAGGCACAATTTTTTTGCCTTTTAAAATGTCCAGATATGCTTTGTATCAAAATAGAAAGTAATATACTTGTCAAGTACTTACCATCAATTACAAATACCTGTTGCAAAATTAAGTTAGTGTAAGGTTCTTTTATGCCCAGAAACTTTAAAGAATTGCCAAAAGCTGAAATCTGTCAGATATTTTAAGTAGATTTATAATAGAATACTGTATCTTTGGCTTTAGCATATCATGAGTATAAAGCTAAACTGACAGAATTAAAGCAATTCATACTGGAAAAACCCAGAGCGTAGTTATCAGACTCCAGGACTAATAGGCATAATGAAAAAAGTCTTACGATCAGAAGGGAATTAAAGAAAAATGTTTGAGGAAAAACTCATTAAAGGACTGATCCTCAATGTTGATATGTTATTAGCACATGTGGGTGCTATGCACCTTTCCAGACCAAAGCCTAAAAGATGCTTCAAATGCCTTTTGTAATCAGATAAGGGTATTCTGTATTTCACTATTGTGTGTGAACTATTTGCTTTATGCAGGATTTTGATAGTGGGAAGTGTTATGAATTATTTTTAATAATTAGCCTTATTTTTTAAGCCTTTAAAATTGCTTTTGTACCATTTGCAAAGAGTTTTGTCTTTTTTTAGTATTTCTCCTCCCATCCACCTACCAAACCACTTTCAATCCATTTATTCTAAAGAACAATGTAGTAACATCTTCTGTTTGTATGAACAAGCACGGCTCTCTTAAGCATCTGGAGTTCTTGTACAGACTCCACATCTTATTCACCGAGCACCAGAAGTGAGATGGGCATTGACGCGTGTACATTAGGTATTACACATTGCTTGCAGGATCCCTTTCAAATTAGGGGACCGTGAGACTGTCCCCATGGGCCCCCTTTGAGACAGCACTGCATATGAGCATGAGAATAAAGTAGTTAGAAGAGCCAAAATGCCACTGTGCTCTGCATATTTTATGTGGTTTAATTGTATTATATTGATTTGAGTCCATTATAGCCTGGTTTGTTACTCTAATAAATTACATTGTTCTTTGAAACAATGATGGCTTAAGATTGAAATATTATATTAAATCTTATATCTGACTGGCATGCTTCAATTTTGATATTTACCACTGGCTGTGGAAAAAGTAATCCTTGAAAGGTTTTCACTCTTTGAATGAAATCTCTAAATAAGAACCTAGAAGTTTAAAAATGGTCCTCAAGCATTGGTTGAAGTGGGAGGAGAAGAGCAGAGGGACAGCCATTTCTTAGGCTGAGATTTACAAAGAGGACATGTGAGCAAAAGAAAAGGAATAACTTCTCATTTTGATCTAAGGAACAGAAATGTTCTAGCTTTCAAACCCCAAATAAAGCTTCACTATAATTGATCTCCAATGCTAATGCCTTATTATCTTAAGTTGGGGCTTTGGAAGGGTTAATTAGTGAAAGAAAAACAACTTTCCAAAAACTTACCTGTATTAAATGTATCATTTATTATTGATTGTATGCTTTATGTGGCAATTTATATGAAATCTGAAGATCGAAGAATTTGCATGAGACGGCATTAAAAAAAAAATTATTTCTATGACTGGGTTTGATTTTTATTAAAAATACAAGCAAAAATGAACATTTTCAAAGTAAATACCCAGACAAGACTGAGAAATTCATTCTTTTAAAAAAACTGCTAGCAACATACATTCCACTTATTCTATGTGCATTTCTGGAAGTACAAAGTTTTTTTAGGTGAAGTAAAAGGGAAACGAGGTATTGCTGGAATGGAAAACAGTATAAACAGGAGCTCAGAACAGATTAAAAAAAGAAATTTAATGACATCATATGTACTGATACCATGTGTTAAATAATGAAGGTGAGTCATCAACATGAGTACCTTATCTTTTAAACCCCATGGGACTCCTCTTTGATGAGCAGCAGCATAGTCACTGCAGGTAGATGGACGTTGAGAGGCAAAGGGCTGCACTGCACTAATTTGCTTTGTCAGAAATTTCCCCCGTAGCACTGAGATTACGTGCGGGATTTAGCTCCTGGGATGCAGCAAGTCTAGTGATGGGACCCTGCAGAAGTGTGTGTTCAGTGGCAGAAATGGAAGCTGTTACTGACTAAGGAAAGCGTCTCTCTACAGCCCAGACAAATTATTGAACACTACCCTCAGACATGCAGAATTTTAAACTTTATGTAAATTTATTCACAAAAATGAACTCCATTTAAAATACTCGTAAACCTCTTAAAAATACCAGGAAAAGGTGTAACTAACAGAAATTGAATTTTCGTAGTTGTGTTCAAATCTGTTCATATTTTGGTGCTTAGTTTGAAAATATTATCTGCTTCATTGACTAATTATCTTGCCTTCTGATGAGTCTGACAAATTACAGGCATCACCTGACAGCAGGTGTAAAAGCAACTCTACGTGCTATCTCTGAGCTGGCCAAAGTGGGACGGGATTACTTGCTCCAAGTGCCTCCGCTTTGAACTGAAGCAGGACTGAAACCGAGGAAGTCCGACGTCCTGCGTTACGCAGACAAGAGGAGCCGATGTCCGCAGCCCCTCCCGGTCCCTCTCCCCAGCTCGGTTTGCAGATAACGTGGGGTTTGGTGGGTTGTGCCACTGCTGGAATTACCACTGGGACTGACATTACAGAATTGGTCATTCATCATGTTTGACACCGGGGCTATTTCAGAAAGTACTGCTTTGGCACATTCAGGAATAATTATATCAAAGTTGGTCCTGCTCATTGCTTCAGAGGGAGGTCATGCAGACAATAATAATGCATCACATATTTCTTCTCCATTGTAATGCTACCTATGTCTTATATATGTCTCCTGTTACTCATCTGTAACCTTCCGGTGCTGTGCGCCAGGGCTGTTTGCCTTCAAAGAGAGCCTGCATACAGATATCAGTCAAACAGCAGAGAAAAGTGGAGAGCAATACAGAGAAAACCAAGAAGAAACAAAAAAAAGCATTTGGAAAAAAGTAGGATTCTTACACAAAATAATATATGTTAAATATATTCAGAAGAAGTCATAAGAAAAGTCAATATGACTTGCATAAATCTTGAATTTATAGAACAATATGCTAACTACCATTACGCGTTCAAAACAACATATTATGTTTCATTTATAAAGGCATATTTCACAGGAATAGACACTACAAAATGATCTGATTTACACAAAGTAGAATATGCACAAAGCAGATTATAAATATAAACCAGAATATTTTAATTGCAACCAAAAGGCCTATCTGTATACCTTTCATACTAATAGCAAAATTGTGTTTCCGGTAGGCATAAGATTGGCTCATAATGGCCTAATCTCACCAACGTTACTTACCTTGGCATAGTCTGACGTCAGCTTTATGAATAATTCTATGGATGTCGGGAAAGATGCAGCTGTTAAAATGGTAAGCCAGGCCTGATCATTAGATTAGTCTGAAAACAGTGACTTAAAAAATGGGAGTTCTCACAATTGACTTCAGATGTTAAACCTTTAGGATGACAGAGATATCTTTCTCAAGCTTTTTTTCACCAGAACATAAAATCAGGATTTCTTCTTTTTTCTTTCTCATTCTCTTCCCTTTTTGAAAAGCTCAAGTTTCATCAGTAACCGTAGCTCATAAGGGAGTTTTACAGGGAATATCAACCGAGACAAGATTAACAATAAACAGGCAAGAATCAGCAACACGGAGTTTGCAAGAGATCTCTTCATTTACTGAGTACTGTCTTAAGGAGACACGAACTATTCAGTACCACACAAATAACAACATTATATCTTTTCATATTAGTACAAAGTGAACTTCAAGCTCAAGAAACTCTATCTGTTTAGTTATATTATGTGCTGTTCACAAAGATTATTTACTTGACAACGAAACCAGCAGAATTGAGATGATTTCAGTCCTTGCATGTCCACAGTACCTCAGTTTTAACAGTGTGCATCACAGACAAACAGAACACCTTAAAACACCCTTAATTCTATCTACTGCTGCGTGCTTCAGATGATACAAGAATATAAATCTGTTTATTAGCAAAGGCATTAGGACTTTGACCTGCTGGCAGTTTACACTGAAAATAAAGGATCAAACAGCCCTCTAAACATTTAAAGATCAGGTTTTCTCATGTCAGGTAAGAGCAAAGCTAAAAATATAAATAATAACCAGCACTTTTATTTTCTTTAAAATGATGATGAAAACAGGACATGAAAATAGTTTCTAGAAAAAAACCCTAAGAAATATCCTTATGCATTCTATTTTTACAGCTGTAGATTACATATTGAACATTTCATCATTACTGTCCTTGATTTCTTATAAGCAAAGCACTCCTAGGAGTTAAACTGCACACAAAAACCTAACGAATGTACCTGCTTTCACTGCACTGGCAGGAATACTTTAAGATTCTTAAAGGATTTTTTTTACCCTACAGAGTTATGCCTGAACAGACCCCACTGCAACATAAAGTTATGTTTTAACATTTTAACCACAACCAAAATACTCCATTTCTGACACGGAAGCCACACAAAGCTTCCCTGAAAAACACAGAGTAGCAGCTTATAATCAGGATAATTCTTTGGTTTAGGCACTAGTAGCTCCAAAAGGGGAGTCGCAAAGGTACAGGCATTAATGTCAGTGGCCGGCAGAGCCGAGAGCGGGAGGAAAGGTGATGTCTGAGGATGAGGAAGGAGGAGGCGGTGCAGGAGTGCAGACAAGAACCAATCCTCCTCCAACATGCATGCTCCTCTGGGACCTTACGGACAAAAGGAGAAACATTTTGTTTTAATATAAGAAAATTACAAAAAAAAAAAATTTCCACGTAGGGAAAATATGACAATCTGTTTGAGACCCCGGTGAAATGGTGCACGATTTAGTTTCCCAATTAGAAAATGTAGGAAGTCAGAATTATGACTATACCTGGAGAAAACCATGAAGTTTGAAACTATGCAGTTAAGACCAACAAAACAATCTCTGTACTATAACTCAATCATTGACTGAAAAACAAACTCATCCTTAAAAAGACCCTTCTTCCGATTTCTGGTGTCAGGAAGCAATCTGCCTAACTTGCCATCTGGCTCCACTGATTCCAACTCACTGTAAGAGTCAGCCAAAGGTGTGCCTGCACCCATCTGTTCCCAAAACTTTTAAGACCCTACATTGCTTTAACAAAATGAAAGGTTTTGAAAGGTTTTTACTTTTTTTTTTTTTAATACCATTTCAGTGCAAAATTTGAGGATAATTCTCCTCAGATAAAGGAGAGGTGAAATTCATAGAATCATAGAAT
>VZTQ01012781.1:0-11054 GCA_013400755.1 Pelecanoides urinatrix | reverse complement strand
CAGTTGTGGCATACCATTTGGCTTTTTCCTTGCAACTAAAGTACCCATGCCTCTAGGGTCGAGGTAGATTTTCCATCCCACTTCCTCATGTCCTCTCCGTGGTCACGTAGGGAAAACCACAGGATGCCCCTGGGTGTGTATCCACAATATCTTCTCTCTTGAGCAGAGGGACGCTTGCTCCTAGTGACTGAGATACCGATCCGTACAGGTGGGGAATAGTACATATCCTCTTTGAGTTGATGGAACACCTTGGACAGTTTTTCGGACAGTTTCTCCACAGCAGAGACACAGGCCCATAGGGAGGAAGAGAGGCTTTCTTCGTATTGCCAGAGTTGGCTAGACAACTCATCCATTGTTTGTCCCTCTCCATCTTTCCAGGTCATTATTGCCAATGAGTTTGCATGTGACACTGGTGCGCTCCGTACCAAATTCCGCAACATGGGTTGGGTACATGTGACTTCATCTGGATCTTTGGATAACTGCTCGTTGTTCAGGTCATCATAAATCATCTCCAGCATGGCTAATTCCCTCAGGTACTGGATACCTCTCTCCATGTCAGGCTACAGGTCTATCACATCCCTGCCTACTGTTAGACAAGTTTACAAGTGGGCTTTTCCTCCCTCCCTAATTTTTCGTATTTTCTAGTCTTTTATAGCAGATCTTTTTATAAGGGAGCTTGCTATCCCTTTTGCTTGCACATCTGAGATCTGTCTGCAAGGATGGGCATAGGCTAATGCATAAAACAGAGAAGTACTATCGAGGATATCCACAACTGTAATCATAACAACATTACCTTGGGTCTTTATTTCAGGATTAGACAAATGACTTATCTCTCTGCCATGTGTTTTTCCTCATTTGTGAGAGTGGAGTCAGTTTAGTCTACTTATATCCTTTCATACCCTGGGAAAGACTGCCCTGTAATTTACAGTGAGCTGTGTTTAGCTTTGCTTGTCCTTACAGCATTAAAATAGTTTGCTTGAGGTTATGTTTCCTTCTAGGAGAGTTTCTACTAAACCTTTAATTGGAATTAAAAGCAGACCAAGAAGTATGTTGCACTTCAGTGTGTTTATTTCAGGGTATGCTTACAATTGCTAATACTGATATGTTCAAACTACTGCCAAACAAAGATTGAAATGCTATATGAGAAAGAAAAATGTTGATTACTTACTATCAGAGGAAACAATGCAACCAAGTGCCAGTTATGTACCTAGCCAGAATAAATAAATAAATAAGCCTAATTTTAAACTCTGCTCCCATCCCAAAGACTCACCCCCAGGAAGGCATCCTGGGAAACAAGTGTCCTCTATATATATGAAGGGAAGTAAACCAACCATTTTTATTTAAAGAAAAGGTCAGAAAATGTTTTGGTGATTACTTTGAGGTTTTCATATAGCAATTTTTAGCATTTGCTTTTATAGTACTGTACTTTAAAATGAAATATGTTTTGGTTACGGTGCTGTGGGACATAACACTGTTTTCCTTTTCCCACAAGTAAGTAACTAGGACTCACTAAGAGCCATTTTATAGCTATAGCATTTTTAGAGCTGTGTGGAGGACTTAACTATAATACTTCACTGCAAGAAGAGGGCCTTCTGACCATTTGTGAATAGCCAGAAAGCTGAAGAATTTGGAAAAAAAAAAAAGTTGTTCTCTGTATCTCTTCCATTTTCATAGCCTTCTGCTGAATATGTTGCTTAGGTGCACCAGGAAATCCAAGTAAGTACTATGCAAGGTAATGGGAAAATCTATCCAAGCTAACTGGAGGCTAGATTTGCAAGCAGCTCTCAGGTGTTGTAGTAAGTAGTTTCAGTGTATGAATAATGATAGTGCACTCACTGCTCCAGAGTCGACCCAGGCTCTTCCCAAGGGACAAGCAGTCACCCAAAATGAAACCTGTGAAGGTCAGCATGCTGTATTTGTGAGTCCTTAGGGGGAAGAGCTGAGGATCATTGCTTCTAGCATCAGTTATCTGCTGGGAAATATCATCTTCCATCTGAAACTCCTTATCTGAAGGCATCTAAACCAGACACTTTGTTTCACCATTTCTTTCTTTCTTTTTCTGTTTTTCAAGAATCATTCCACCCCACTGCCAAGATGTGACAGCCAGTTGTAGGCTGCTTACATGAGAGACTTTGGTTCAAACCCTCTCGCTGGCTGACTCGGATAACCTGACCTCCCATTTTCCATGTCCTAGTTTCGCACACTGAACATGGCTGGTGGATCCTTCTGAAATGCACCACTTTGCATAGCGAACAAAATGTTCTTTTTGGGATGGGACCCTAACATCAGTGCTTATCATCTCAACCCACTGCTATAACCAGAGACCTTGATCAAGGTCTCAGCTGTGAGGCTTAGTAGCAGGGTGCTGGTGGGAGGTGAGGTGTCCAGAGAGGTTTGGGTTTATGCATCTGCGTGGAGGCAGTGAGAGGTAGATGTGGGTGCAAAGCAGCATTGGGACCCTGTGATCAGTTCCCTGCNATCAACACTGTTTTCAGCACAAATCCAAAACATAGCCCCATACTAGCTACTATGAAGAAAATTAACTCTATCCCAGCCAAACCCAGAATGCTGTCGTAGGAAGACAATAGAATTTCTGTACCTCAGAGAGATTCATGTCCTGTGATGGGCACTTCAGAGAAAGTACCCATCTTGTCCTTATTTGTGCAAAGCTCCCACAGTGTCCTACATGATTTTACCTAAATAATAGTAAAATACCTCTTCTCAGCAGCTGATCTTCAAGCACCACAAGGAAACATTGCAAACCCTATTTCAGAGATGGTGAAACTGAAGTCTGGGAAGGTAAAGTGCTTTTTCTGAAGTGGCTCAGCTGGCTGCTGGCCAAGTTAGCTGTAAAGAAAGCTTAGGTTTCTTGAGCTGCATCCTAACACCAGACTGTGTAAAAGGTGAATTAACATGGCAGGATTTAGCCTGTTACAAAGGACTTGATCTCACAAGCTATCCCCTGATCTCAGACAGTGAGACCAGAGCTGATTCTTGTGATTTTCTTGTGATGTTTCTTTCAGTCTTCGAGCTGAGCACTGCACTGAAGGGAAGCTGCTGAAGGCTTCTGTCTTGTACATGTGCTGCAATGTTAATTTTCCTGTTTCTCAAAAAGAGGCATTTAGCTGCATGGGAAGCATTTGTGCAGCATTTTGAAGTGTGTTGTGTATCGCTCATAGTACACTGCTCACAGTTTGGCTATCTCTGTTCTGTATGGGCAACTCAGGCATGATTCTTTTCCCATTGCTTTCAAGGAAAGTTGAAGTTAAGAAAGTTTTATATCATTAGAAACAGTATTCCCATATAGACTGAAGGAGGAAATATCACACAGAATGGAACTGAATTGTAGTAAGAGAAAAGGATACCAAAGCTACAGCAATGAAGATATTAATTTTTGCAGATAAAAATGTGTTAGGTAAAATCCAGGGGAGATTGAGGAGCGGGACTACCTATTCCAAAGCATGGTCTGAAACACGCTCAGCGACAGAGCGTGACCAATTGCACAGAAACATCTCTACTGAGTGAAAGTGCATATCAGGGGCCAGTTGTAGATATTCATCAGCAAATTCCTTGCAATTGGCACTGAAGAAATATTAGAGGTCAGTGGGAGCCATTGCAAGTCAGCATACATAGATGATATATGATGTCATCCACTGAGATGCACATATGAAAATATGGAATATGAATGTGAAATGTGCACTTAGCACTACTGACATGTTTGTGAGAAAAACTGGTGTTACCAAATACAGGAAAATATCTTCTGTGCATTATCGACTCATTGACCCAAAGGTTAGGCTCTCAGTCAAGATCCTAGACAAAAGTAACATGTCAAGATGCATGTACTATTGATTGGAGCCAAAAGCTGCAGCTTCTTTTAAGGACTACATGTCTGCACAAGCTGTGTGGCATGAGTACAGGTATCTGTCATGTCAGTACAATGTGACAAGTAAAACTGTGTCCTCTTGACTTGTGGAAAACAGACTCCACAATCTGTAAGACTGTAAAGTAGGTATGTTTATTCAGCGCTGGGCAGCACAGGGGTAGTCCCACCAAAATCGTGCATGCCGCAATGCGGCACTCACCATAAATATATATAGTAAAACATTACACATTCATAGAGTTTTGTATTACACCTATACATATGCATGACCTGTCCCCGCTTCGTATTAAAATGAGTTCCAAAAAGTCATTTCCATGAACCCCTCCCATCCGCGCTTGCGCATTGCCTCCTTGTGGTGGTCGTCGGGGGTCGTGGGGATGAAGGCTGGTGGTTCCTCTTTGTCACCGCTAGTAACCTTTTGTTCTTGTGCAGGCTCAGTTGTTCCTTGGCTCTTGCTCAAACAACAAGGTCTGTTTTAGCTGGTTTCTTAGGAGAAGTTCTTACCCCTTATCAGGGACTGTCCTTGTGAGGCGCCAATTAATTTACACAGTAGTTGTGCTGGCCTTGTGAGAAGCTACAGTTAATCTACACACAATAGTTAACGAGGTCTCAAACTTTTACATACTAATTCTCTCAAACTTTACCTACTGAATCAATCCTTTAACTACTATTAATCATTCAGCTACTAAAATTCCCTTAACTCCTTCTCTCACTCTCAAATATCTAAACACATTGGAGGAGCTTAACCTTGAAAATGTGAATGTGCTCAAGTCTGCAACAGTTATTTGTTCTCTCTCATTGGATACCCCTTGGACATGATTCACCAATGTCCAGGTAGATATAATGATTTCCTCAATGTATTTCCATTATGAATCCATTCCAATAAAATGACTTCCAGAACAGTGAATGTTTACAGTACTCTATGTAAAGATGTATTGCTTGATGCTTGCATGCACTCTTTGACAGTCACCATATTTTCTGTTCTCCCTATGCAGTGGGCCAAATTTTTTAAGTCAGTCATGCTCTCTGATACTCAGCCCTCAAACACAACTGGAAAGCATTTCAAGAAGCGCACACTCAACACCTAACCACTCTCATAGTGGAGCTGATGGCCACATCCCAAAAACTCTCCTGACACACAACTTTTCAAGCTCTCCTGAAGATCTGGGAGCAAATGCTAATATGCATTTTAGAGCTAATTCGAAAATAGGTTAAGTTGTGGTTTCTAAGCTCTTGTAAACGTTTTTACCTGTATCAGTACGCCTCAATGGGCATTTTCTGAACTACTTCACTGATGACTAGTATTTAATACCATTGTATGTCTATATGTAGTATTATTTCAGGATTTCATTGAGAAAGGAATTTTAATCCCCAATGCTAATACAAAAGAAAAGAAAGCAGTTCATCTGAAATGATCCACAGGCATGGGAGTACTGTAAGTAGGGTAGTAAACCTAAGTGTTGCTGACGAAGTGAAAACTTTCTGGCTTCTTATTTCAGTTTGATAGTTGCCTAAAGCTGCAATGTGAGTATTGCTTCCTATCCATGTGACTCCATCTCTTTACTGACAATTATTCTTAGCTGTTCTTGGGCTTCAAAGGTTCCCTTTTCCTATATTTGGTAGCAGAGTGCAAATTTAGTTCTGCATAATCTCTATGGACTACTAATCCATACTCAGAAAAAGTAATGCATTTTTAGACCTCTCTAAGTGCTTAGAAATGATTTTTGAAGTCTGAAAAGCAGATTTGTGGTGTGAAAGACGGATCTGCCAGTGAACTTGTTATGATTCTTACAATACCTTGGTTTGAAAACATAACCACAAAAGTGGAGACAAAATGTTCAACTTAAAGCTTTTTCAGATTAACTGGAACAAAATTTGACATGGGTCAATTTAGAACATCAAAGGTCTAAAAGTATAGTTCGAGTCTCTGAATTTATTTTTAGATCCCTTCTGCATAATAAATATAGAGGATATTATCTAAATATAGAGGATATATATATGCTTAAAACAATATTATTTCAGTGTTTTAAGTAATATCTGGGAAACCTGACAAATATTGTTTTCTTTGCATATTGTCCCTATAATATATACAAGTCCATTTGATTTTAGAGGGGAGAAACAAGTCAGTAATAACATAGTCCACACCAACGGATTTCAAATAATTCTGCCAGTGTTTTGGAGGAAATTCAAAGCCTCCTCTGAGGTATGTGCCTGAGCCTGGGGCTGTGGGCAGGGATTTGATGGTAGATGTGCATCAAGTCAGGAGGCAGCTCCCAGCTCCCTGCCTTCCCTTGGCACCAGCGCAAAGGGCCCAGGAAGCTGCCACCACTCCCACGAGGAGTAAGCGGTCAGGGTTGCTGTGGCTGGTTGTGCCAGCCTACTGCATCCACACTGTGCTGAGGCTCATCCCACCAAACCTCCACCTTTGCATTTTGCTGATAATTTGCATGGTCAGCATCTCCTGGGCCAACCAAACAGTGGTAAGGACTCGCTGTTTAGCTGCAGCAGTGTTTGCTGTCCCTGTACTTACCCCTGGGCAAGTTAGGAGGCACCTGGGAGGCTTTTAGGAATGGTCATATGGCAGTGGTGTCTCTCTGGTGGACTGTTTCTCTTTTACTAGGCCTTGTCAGATGCTCCTGAGAAATTGTTTGGACAATGTTTTTTTATCTTTTTTTTCCTTAACTCCAGGAAAGGTTGGATAATGCCTTGTAATGTGAAGGTTTCTCTGCTGTCTGTTTGCAGGAGCAGTACAAAAGCTAATCCATTTGGAGTCCTCTTGAGCACTTGACCTCCTTTAATCTTGGGGCAGTGAGCTTCACAGATTAATGAAGTGTTTCTAGACTGTCACTCTTCAGCATCACTGGGCACCAGCTTCCCTGAAGACAGACCACCAGGACCACCTTGTTCATGGTGGGAAGACCCTTCTTAGGTAAGTATAGTCCAGCTGCAAGGCAGCACCACAGTGCTTGTAGGGTCACTGGTGAGTTGTGCAATCAGCCTGACCTGGGTAAAAGGCTACTATTGTTGGAGAATTTTTATTCAGTAGCATTTTGTCCCAACTTTGCACTGGAGCAAATGAGATGAACAGTCCAGAAAGAATCAGAAATCTATAACATTCAAGGCATTCGAGGACACATTTATTCACCTCTGTGTGAATTCTGACTTGGCTACATGAAGAAAGCCCATGTCATACTCTGACAACCTCAAGTTATTCCAATTATGCCCCATAAAATGCAAGAAATGCAGAAGCAAATCACTAACCCCAGTGAAAAGCAACACCCACAAAAAATAATTAATCTCTGAGCCCAGTCACCCCTTGTACATCTGAAGCTTCCCCAAAAGCCCACACTAATAACTGGGCTGATTATACTATGCCTGAAGGTCAAGAATTTGGAGCTCTTTTTGGCCACAGGGGAGGAGGAGTGAATTCCAAAACCGAGGAGCCCTTGCGTCATGCAGCCTCCCAAAAGCCCTCCTTTGGCTGAAGATGCACCAGCCCCAACTCCCCCCTTAGCTGGTTATTAGCAACTCTGGGATCTCTGTCTTTGCAGACTGGCAGCTAGAGTTTTCCTCGGGGTTGCTTTGCTTTTGTAGCAGGAGCTGGGTCATGCTCACCCCTGCACAGACAGCCTGTGTTTTGGGCTATGCTTGGGCCAGCCAAGCAATGGGGCTGACACATCCCTTTTGTGTTTTGTCTTGCTGTGTAACTGAGCGTTTGCTCCTTGCTATTTGAGCACCTTTAGGGTGAAGGAGGTTGGTTAAAGGAAGAGGTGAACGAGTTTGAACAAAGCCAGGCATCTGATATTTTCCACCTGGGAATTATTAACGAATAATCATCATATTTTGGTAATATCAAAATTGCAATTCAGTTGAACTAAACAGTAAAAGATTCAGTAGGATTTTTTTTTTTTATTTCAAGTTTTTTGAATTGTCAGTCTGAGTTCATCTTTAAGTGCTATGTAAAGCATAAAAGTAGTATGCTTACAGAGGGTGGTATGTTCAAGGCCCAGTGGATATGCTATTTTATTCTGAAAGGGAATACTGTACCTCTTAGGTCTACCCAAAAGCAATTCTAGAGGCTTGTCCAATTTGATCACAACAGCCTAAACTTGCCCTCAGAAATCCTGGGAAGCTGCTTTAACCAAACAGTTGAGAAAAGGTTGAGCATAATGGGCTAAAGCATGGAGTGGCTCTCTTTGAGATATATTCAAGCACTTGGCAGCTTGAGGTGTCCGTAGCAGGTGCTGGATTTGCTATAAGTGGACAATTTATAAACAGACCTGACAACTGGGAAAACAGAGTGGCGGGAGTGCGGCATTCCAGAGCCGGTAGCACCTTGCTCATGAGATGCTCCCTGGTGCACCGTTCGGGAGACCGACCCTGCTCAAAGAGGGCCAGCTGGCTTATGAGCAAAGGAGTGCTAACTTGGGGCGTCCACCAGTACTGCTAGGTATTTTCAACAGGCCAGTGCAAATCAGTTTTTGACTGTTGTCCTTCCTTAATCAACAGTATATATTGGTTAATTCTTGCATTAACTAGTCTTTACTGTCTGCATTTTGTAAAGTGAGAAACCCCAAAACAGTTTTACTCAGGCTTGCTTTTAAACGTTATTTAGGGTTTTGCTATTTTCTGCATAAGCAGCTTGGCTCACCATATGTTTGCACCTCACATGTTTTTGGAGCTAATTAATTGTCTTCACTGAACATTCTTTAATTAGACTGAAGTCTTGAGTGATTTAAAAATATAGAGCATCCTCCAAAGAGGCAGGGCTTGTAGGGCTTATTATAGCAGATCTAGCTGTGAGACACCAACTCTGCAAGGCAGCTGGCTGGGAGGCCGGGCCTGGCCCCTCATTCCATTAAACTTCATGCTTCATGGATTAGATGATCCTTGCTTTCATTTTGCTTTCTAAGGCCAAGCAAGTCCAGCAGGAACACAAGCATCTCACCACTCCTTCCACAGGTTTTGATCTGTTTTCTTCAATCTAAAACAAGCCAACGAATAGAAGAGAAAAGGAAAAATACTGCTAGCTTTTTTCTCCTCTTCTTGTTTTGAGCAAGAATCCAATTCCTCTGGGGAAGAGGAGAGTTCTGGGGTTTCAGCCCCTTCCCTCAAAGCATAGGTAGTATTATTGCACATGCTCTCACTTCTCATGGTGTGGTTGCAAAATCCTTGCTCCATCTGATTCATACTGGGAATTTGTTTAGGAGACACTTTCTCCCGCTGGCATTGATTCACACTGTGTAAGTAATTAAATATTCATTGGGCTAGAAAGAGGATTTTTGCCCTGGGCACTAAATCACTCATGGCAGGAGGCTTTTCCCTCTCCAGGTGAAGTGAAGCTCTGAACATCAGTGTATTTGCAGCAGGGCTTGTACGTGCGCTCTCTCTGTCATTCTCCTTGTCCAGAAACTCATTCCAGGAGCCAAGGAGCATTTATTGATGCAGCTGATGTTTTGATTTGCTGCTATTTTTTATTTCATCAAAGGCACATTTTCAGCAAATAACTGTTTCAATACAAGACTGCTAAGCAGTTGTAGATATGCTAGCCAGGACACTGATGAGCTCTGACAGGCGCTATTTCAAAAAGAGTGATGGCAGGTTTTAATGATGAAAATTTGGTTGCTTAGTACTCATAGTGTTTGCTAAATCAGTCCTAAATCAGTAAGGCCTTTAAACATAGCAATAGCCCTATGATTTAGTGGGATCATTTACTCGCTCTCATTTCTGAAGATCCTCAAGTACTTTGCTGGATGAAGGCTGTGGGAGAGCAGGCCATGAACATTTCATCTGCAAGCTCACAGATGTGAACCCTGTGGGATATAGATATATTTGACCTCTTAATTACCCACAGATGTTATACTGTAGTGTATAACAAGTTATAATCTGAACACACATGCTGCAGCGTAGCAGTGATGATAAGCATATGCTTAATTTTAAACATTTGAATAATATCTGCTAACAGCAATTGTTGTTTCTGTATTTTTGTGACATTTTTCAGATGGGTGCTAGAGGTACCAGAGAATCATTTAAAAATGTGCTTAAATTCAGTCTCATTCTGTAAAGTTCTTCAGCATGTGCTAAACTTTAAATATATGCCCAATAGCTTTTCCAAGCAGGATAATTTCCAGAATTGATCAAATTCCACTAAAGAAGGAAAATGACAATGATAAATTTTTCATTCAGCTCATGTCATAGAGATCAGTGAACTCTTGCTGACTTTTTGATGGTCTCATGCTGTCAGGATTTCAGTGTCCTTGGAATTTTAAGAATGCCTCAGAACAGTTTATATACAACCCAGGGAATTCTGTATCAGACCTTTTGTATTATCGGATAAAGAAAAATTGCTTATAAAATTACAAGTTAATGTTTGTTTAGAAAAAAGTGATCAGGACACACGATTTTGTCATTTTATGTGTAAACAAATATATATGTATGTGGAATGTTTTGCATATATAAATAAATGTATAGAGAGATGACCTTTTCAAGGGACTAGATCTCAAACTTGAAAATAATTATAATTCAAATCAATCAGTGGAAAGAATATAAATAAGAAACTGTGACTAAAGACTTAGAGTTATTTACAAATATATGTAGTTTAAAATTGCAACCTATAATCAGAACATAAATTTACATTGTCACAAGTGGTCAGTACATTTTTTTTAAATATTCATAACAATGAAACACTCTTCATTGCAAAGATAATAAAGGATAACAGAAAACTGAAGCTATGAAAAAGTAAAATCAGTAAATCAAGATAATATATCTGAACATTAAAAAAAAAGCTTGTGGATCAACACTGCTTATTTTTAATACCTTCTGGAGCCCTGGAGAAGTTCCAGAGAACTGGGAGGCAGCTATTTTGGAGCTAATACTTAAAATGAGAAAGCAACTAAATAAGTCTAGGACTCATCCTGATCTTGATCTTAGGAAGAATAATGTTGATAAAGGTTTCAATTAACAAAAAAATAGAGAGATGCCAATATAATTTAAGCCAAGATACACAGAGTTGTGGTAAATCAATCTTCCCAAGGTAGGCTGCTGGTTTTTTTGAGATTGTATACTGAGTGCTCTTAGAAGTGTTGACATAAAAAGACATTTTATTTGGTTCTATATGATATTTTTATTTAAGCATCAATAGCACATCAATGAATTGGACCCTCACAAGTCTATG
>VZTQ01012780.1:0-35923 GCA_013400755.1 Pelecanoides urinatrix | reverse complement strand
TTTGGGCCTCTCATTACAAGAAAAACATTGAGGCGCTGGAGAGTGTCCAGAGAAGGGCAACGAAGCTGTTGGGGCCTGGAGCACAAGTCTTATGAGGAGCGGCTGAGGGAACTGGGACTGTTTAGTCTGGAGAAGAGGAGGCTGAGGGGAGACCTCATTGCGCTCTACAACTACCTGAAAGGAGGTTGTAGCGAGGTGGGGGTTGGTCTCTTCTCCCAGGTAACTAGCGATAGGATGAGAGGAAACAGCCTCAAGTTGTGCCAAGGGAGGTTTAGATTGGACATTAGGAGAAATTTCTTTACTGAAAGAGTGGTCAAATCTTGGAACAGGCTGCCCAGGGAAGTGGTGGAGTCACCACCCCCGAAAGTATTTAAAAGACGTGTAGATGTGGTGTTTAGGGACATGGTTTAGTGGGCATGGTGGTGTTGAGTTGTCGGTTGGACTTGACGATCTTAGAGGTCTCTTCCAACCTGAATGCTTCTACAATTCTATGATTTTATGATTAAATACTTTCTTGTCACCCTTACTTTGCAATGAAATACATCTGTTAACTTTCCGGACATGTTGCAAAGTTTGCATTTTAGAAAGGATGCTGAGGAAAAAGATATTGCCTAAGGGGTGGTGGTTCATGGTAAGTATGATTTTCTTTGTTGTTATTGTTGCACTTGTCCTGCATTGTTTTAAGTTATCCTTTTAATTGGGTTGTAATAGGTTGTTTTTTTCTTATTTAAACAGGTGTTTAAGCATATGCAAAGAAATGCTCAAAAATAATCAGAATGTAACTATCACATTTATTTATAACCTTAATATATGTTCCACAAAAATAATGATTCTTCCAGTCACTAGAAAACTTGCAATGATAAACAGAAGATATTTTCAGAATCATGAACATGTGTAAACTTAAGGTAGAAAAGACTCACAGAAGAATCAGTATCTTATCATAAACAAGTCTTGTTAAAATACTGCACATATAGAAAGAACGATTGGTTCAAAATTACCTATGTTTTCCGTAAACAAAAAATAAACAAACCTCATGAAGTTCAACAAGGAGACAAAGTCTTTCACCTGGGGAAGAACAACCCCAGGAACCAATACATTCTCAAGTTCACCCAGCTGGAAAGCAACTTGACAGAAAAGGATCTGGGGGTCCTGGTGGACACCAAGTTCCAAGTTGAACATGAGCTAGCAATGTTCCCTTGCCACAAAGAAGGCTAATGGGATCCTAGGATGTGTTAGGCAAAGTATTGTCAGCAAGTTGAAGGACATGATCCTTCCTCTCTACTCAGAACTGGTGAGACCATACCTGGAGTACTGTGACTAGTTCTGGGCTTCCCAGTAAAAGAGAGATATGAAGCTACTGAAGCAAGTCCAGCAAAGGGCCACTAAGATGCTGAAGAGACTGGATCATCTCTCCTATGAGGAAAGGCTGAGAGAGGTGGGACTGTTTAGCCTGGAGAAAAGAAGGCTTAGAGGGTGATCTTATCGATGTATATAAATACCTGAAGGGAGGTGTAAAGAAAACAGCCAGGCTGCTTTCAGGAGAGCCTAGTGACAGGACAAGAGGCAATGGGTACAGGCTGAAACACAGGATGTTCCTCCTGAACATCAGAAAACACTTTGTAACAGTGAGGGTGACTGAGCACTAGCACAGGTTGCCCAGAGATGTAGTGGAGTCTCTATCCTTGGAGACATTAAAAAGTTGCTTGGAGATAGTCCTGGGCAATTGGCTCCAGGTGACCCTACTTAACCAAGGGGGTTGGACCAGAAGACCTCAAAGGTCCTTTCCAACCTCAGCCATTCTGTGATTCTGTGATTCTATAAAAAAGTCCCTTCTGTTTTCCCTAATTTGAATTGCTGTCATATGGTTTTTCATATTCTCTGGACTTTAAGAGATTTTAAGACTATATCAGTAAAGATTTCAATCCATTTTTTAAATTCTAGTCCTGTTTTACAGTGAATTTTAATTTAAATCATTAGAAAGTCATAAGTGAAAGCTGGCTTTCAAATCCCATAGTGTTGCTATGGGAGAAAGCAAGTTTATTTCCCTGACAATGCAAAGGTTCTTGGAGCCCAGTGCTAACAGTACAATATGGACAAACCCTCAGTTTCGGAATCAGAGTCAGACTTCTTGCCAGTTGAAATTCTCAAATCCATAGATGCTTATATATGAGAGAGGGGCAGGAGGAGGGAAGGACTGAGAAAGACACAGACAGAAAGAGACAGAAAGAGACATGGAGAGAGACACAGTGAGAGATAGAGAGACAGAGAGACAGACAGAGACAGAGAGAAAAGGATTAGATATTAGTATTAACACACAACAGTAAATAGAGTATATTACACTATAAAGAATTACATTTGGGCTACTTCTTGAATGTGCCTTGGGTGTGATGAGTTACAGTCAAGGTTGCCTGAAAGATAATGAATTTTCCAGGAATATTTTTTTATGCATTTATCACCTCTACTTCAATGAATAAGCTTTTTATTTAACACTCATTATTATTTTCTATGTTTTTCCTTAGAAATTTAAATAATATTCTATTAAAGATAGATTAATTGTTTAATGACCTAACTTCATTCAAAACCTATAAATAAACTAAAACAAACCCCTCATCTCTCAATTGTTTATTTTTAAAGAAAAAAAAAAAAGAGAATAAGGAAAAAAGGTCTAGTACTGCTTGAAGTGGAGGTCTGTTTATGTAAGTATTCTTTACAGTTCACTATATCGTGAGCTGCCTTAAATGATTAACCCCATTCATAAACAAAACATGAATTAAACACTGAACATTCCAAGTGTGCACAATGCCAATCAGTGTTACAGAAAGACAAAGACATTTCAACTTGGTCTTTTTTGCATTTTAAAAATTATGTTTTTAGTGTAGCAACTTGATATGAAAACTATGATTAAGTCTTGCAGGATATGCAATAGATAAGTCATTATTGTATAATAGTATTTTTAGAACTAACAGACAGACTTATTTATACAATTATACTAGCAAATGCACCCAAACCTATGACTAAAGTATTAATATCACTGAAATCAGTAAAAAGAAAATTCTATTAGCATTTTCTTTTGGAATATTTTTTAATAACTTTAAACAGGAATTTACCCCATTCTATATTGAATTTTGCAGTTTTTTTCATTTGATTATTAAAAGCCTCATGAATGTAACATTATCCTGGCTGACTATAATTTGTATTATTTTAATAACTTAATTTATTGTATTGACAAAGTATAATTTACTAGTTGTACCTTCTGTGCAGTGCTTTTACTGTTAATGTATTTAAGGAAAAAAAACATACTCTTTTAAAACACCTGTATTAGTTCATAGCAAAAGTTCAGTAAGAGAAAAGAAAAAGAACAGTGGCTGATAGAATAAAGCATGCATTTTTAAACTAGATTTTTAAGATATCTTTTTTGCATATTTGCTGTCAATCTTAGTGTTAAAAGAATGTACCCTTTGAATTAACAGGCACAGCATCACTCGTTCATTAGAAAAATATATAAGAACACAGCACCATGCTCCTAAAAGAAATATCACAAAAAGCTAAGAATAACAATTATAAATGCAGCTTACATTCATTTAATCCTAATTACAACAGCACTTTCCACTCTTTCCTGTTTGAATATTCAGAGATAATATTAATTTGCCAGGAGCAGTTTTCATTTTCCACATATCTTCAGGACTCAATTAAATTATTCTAGATACATTTTTTAGAGTTTTAAAATATTTACACTCTGAATATATAATTTTACTTATTCATGGAGTTTAAGACATTCATTAATGACATCTTCTAAAGAAGAAAAAGAGAGATGATTAAGTAATAGGGTTGTTTTTCACTCAAATTATGAGACAAAGTAGAATATGGTGCATTATCTATTTTATACAGCTTTTATCATACAATATGTGAGAAGAGCATAATAACAGTATGTCTGCAAGCTTTCAAGTCTTTTACCAGCTGAAGCATTGTAACTAGTAATACTAACTCACATTCAGAAACAGATAGTATGTAATTAGCACTTACATCTTCAGAATGCTGTATAATCGTTAAATAATTAATACCTACAATATATGTCAAAAAACCCTGGCTGTACTGTAAGTCCAATGTGTTCACTCAATATAAAAATGAATCCCAGGTTTAGGAGTTTATAACATAAGTCTTATATTTGCCCACCATACCAACGTGCATTTTGCCTTTCATGAAGTATAAATCACCCAATCACAACAAGGCTACGGCTAGCCCACACCTCTGAAGATCGTTCAGTCCCACCCCGGTGCAGAGGAGAGTTAGATACAGAAGATTGCACAGATGGGTTTGAATAACTCCAATGATGGATACATCTCAATCTCTTCGGGCAAGTTATTCCAGCTTTTGATAACCATTACTGTAAAAAAAAAAAAAAAAAGGTTTTTTCTCATATTTAAACAGAATTTCCTGTGTTTCACTTAGTGCCCATTGCCTCTAGCCTGGTTACCGGGCAACACTTCAAGTGTCTGGCTCCACCTTCTGTACTGTACATCATCAGGTATCCAAACACATAGATAAGATCCCCCTGAGCCTTCCGTTCTCCAAGCTAAACACTCCCAGGTCTCTCAGACTCTACTTGTATATGTCAGATGCTCCAGTCCCTCGATTATCTTTGTGGCTCTTCACTGTAATTGCTTCAGGATATCCATGTCTCTCATCTACTGGGGAGCACAGCACTGGACCCAGTACTCCAGATGTGTCTCATCAGTGTTGAGAAGAGGAGAAGGGTCACCTGTTGCAACCTGTAGGTGAGTGCTCTGCCTAATGCAGTCCAGGAAGCTGCCAGCCGCCTTTGCCACAAGGGCATACTGCTGCCTCATTGTTAAGCGGAAATTATCCTGCTGTATTCAGCATTGGCCTCACCTTGAGTACTGCGTGCAGCTCTGGGTCTCACAATTTGAGAAGGATGTGAAGGT
Organism: Pelecanoides urinatrix; assembly: GCA_013400755.1. Taxonomy (NCBI): domain Eukaryota; kingdom Metazoa; phylum Chordata; class Aves; order Procellariiformes; family Procellariidae; genus Pelecanoides; species Pelecanoides urinatrix. The sequence continues at coordinate 30,980 of VZTQ01012780.1, read as the reverse complement.
CCTCAAATGTGTCCGGAGGAGGTCAACAAAGCTGATGAAAGGGCTGGAAGGCATCCAGGGATTGGGGTGAGGCTGACTGGTCTGTAGTTCCCCAGATCCTCCTTCCTTCCCTTCTTGACAATATCAGTAGCATTTCCTTTCTTCCAGTCCTCAGGAACCTCCTGTAATCATCAAGGCCTTTCCAAGATAACTGAGAGTGGCTTTGCAATGATGTCACCCAGCTCCCTCTGCGCTCATGGGTGCATTCGGTCAGGTCCCAAAGACTTGTGTATGTCCAGTTTATACAAAGGATCCCTAACCTGATCCTCCTCCACCAACGGTAAGTCTTCCTTTTTTCAGATTTTCCCACTGGTCTCAGGCATCTGGGATTGCTGAAAATAGGTCTTACCAGTGAAGGCAGAGGTGAAGAAGGCATTCAGTACCTCAGTTTTTTCTAGGACCTTTGCCACCAGGTCCCACCCCTGTTATTCCTTTTGCTGCTGCTGAACCTGCATATTCCTGTTGTATCAATTGGAAAATGGAGACCTACTAAGAGACATACTCAAGGTCACAGAGAAATTTAGAATTTGTGCGGTCTTGGGTTTCTAAGAGCTGTTCTTGGGGCTCGTTAGTCAACACAGTTTTTTCTCTGAATAAAATCTTAATTTAACGTGTATAATCAATGGAAAAAAAAAAAAAGGCCATATACAAAGAAGTGGGTTTTATGTCCTTAATAAGAGCAGAACCTCTTCAAATGAAATGACAACCATCAAAGACAGCAAAATCAATCTGAATGAAATCTTTTCTGCAACTCAAAAAAGATTTTTTTCTCCCTATCTTTTCACCTTTTAAAGCAGATTTAACCAGATTTCACCAGACTGAAATGAAAACAGATACTGTCTTCAAAGTGGTTTCCTTTTTCCATGCACTTTTGTCCTTTTAGTCTCGCTTTGACTGGAAATCAAAATGTTGAATGTTGTAAGAAAGATTTGTAGTAAGTATATTTTGCGTGCTACATCTATTTGCCAAAATAGAAACCAACCACCACGGGTGGTGATCTTTTAAAGTAAAAGGGAAAAGGTCACTTAAGGTTTTATTCTCTAAGGTGTTATGTGGCTGAGCACATGCTTTAAAGCTTTGTTGTAGAAGTGACACTTTGCTCAGCACCTTGCAGAGCTGATCCTTAGCAAGGCAATAATAACAATTTACTGATGTCATCATTTTGAAGTATTTAAGCACAAAACTATATTTTTGAGGATTAAAACTCCTTGTAGCTGGGATTCATTCAAGTACAGGAATTCAACGCAAAGCCCTTCGAATACTTAATTTTCATGTACAGAATATGCTTGAGAATCTTGGCAGCTCACTGAAGAACAGGCTCCAGGAGCCCCAGTTATGATTAGAACATCTCCACCTGCGTACGACTATCTGGTCATTTGTGCCAAAGGGCTGTACTTGCCATAGGTCTAAATTTCACTTTCCCCAAAACATCATGTTTTGTCTATTTGAAATCTCGGTGATTATATTCCATTTAAGAAGTTTTGCTGTGCATTTTTGTCTGAAACACTGTTATTTATTTATTTATTTATTTATTTATTTATTTATTTACTTAGACCTATATTACTACTGGCCAAAGGATGCCCATATCACAGACTAAAACACAACTTAATAGCAGCATGTTCACAGCTAAACAGCTAGATTTCAAATATAACATTTCATATAGCATATGACAATATTTCATACTTTCTCATTTGTATTTTTTTTATGGATAGAAAATACAAGTAGCTCTACAACTAATTAAATATCATAATAGTTGATTATCTCCAATTAATAATAACGAGCAATGAATGAGACCTCTAGAGCCTTGGAAACTTTCCTGTGATTGTTACAATTGATCTTTAACTGTTCCATCTAAAAATTAATTTCCTGTCCTCATGATTATCTTCTTTGAAATATTTATGAATAGGATCCAGCTAACAGCTATTTTGACTAATTTCCCTAAAGATGGTCCAAAATTCTTCATATCACTACAATTGTCTCTGAAGAACTTTTCCTTGTATTTAATAAAAAATGTCATTCTTACATTTGCTTTCTGACATATTTAATATCCATTTATCACGTTTTCAAGTAATACAGAAAGTATATAGGTAGTTTATTCTAAACTATGTAGGCTACAAAGACTGTTAATGCACTCTTACAAAATGACTTTTTATGACATCCACATTCTGTTTAAAGGGCTGAACAGGATGCAGCCAAGCCAGTTATGATGTGGCTGACTCAGCCATATTACAGCAGTTTGAAAGATGTTCTAATTTATGTCAACTGGTGTAGCCTCTCAGTAGTCATGTGTCTTCTGCAATACAAACACTCCGACCACTTTTTATTGCCCTTTGCTTCAGCATCTTGTTTCACTGGGCTTCTTAGGAAGGAGGTAAAGGAGACAATTCTTTACACTTTCTGTTGCCAGGTATCTTGTTCTTCCCCTTAATAACCACTCATCCTTAGGTAGGGCATCAGTAAAACCGTAGCAAGAAAAAGCTGCTATTTGTGTACAGGTCATACATTGCAGGGGCGGGGCTGGGGAGCAGACAATCTGCCTTTAATTCTATCTAAAAAAAGACCCTGAACAAACAAAAAATGAGCAACCAAAAACCTGATACTTCATAACTACACAAGCCCAAGGAAAAATACAATTATATTGTGTTTTTCTTTACTACCAGAGAAATCTTTGTGAGTAGTTTTCTGTGGGAATAAAAAGTAAGACTGGAGGCTTCAGGGTTTGCACACACAAACAGATTTGTTTGTGACCATTTTTGCAAAAGAGACATAGTTTGCATGTAAACCAGTTGCTCTTTTGTCTGGGGCAGGGGCTGGAAGTATTATAGTGTCAATACCATAAACTACTGGACTTTTCCCTGCAAGTTATATGTCTACACAGTCTTTTTCAGATATACATTAATTTATTCTGCTTGAATTCAGTGACTGCAAGGCAGACACCTTTTTCCATCCAGAAGCAGTATGTATTAGGATGATAGTATGCTCAGACTAAAACACCTTGCTGAGAGACTGGGCTTATTAACATTAATGTAGTACAACGCTAAAATGGTCAACTTCTGCATCCATGAAATCTTTACATTTCTCAGGTACTGAACTGTTTAGTCACCAGAGTACACCCCCCCACTTATCTAAATTACTTTAATACAGATGGTTTCAGACTATTTCCCAATCTTGAATAAATTCATTTTGATGCACTCCTATGAGATAAACCAATGCTGTGTGTTATGACCAAAGTTATGTACTGTGGTGCAGCTATCTCAAGCTCAGTGTGTCCAAGCCAGCAAGCCAGCTTTTGAACTAGAAGCAGTGAGCTGCCTCAGTGCATCTCTAAGCTTGATTGAATTAGTCATGGCTATTACTTCTCAAATACAGCTATACTGCGTTTGGGACCCAGGCGTGTATTGCTATGTGGTTTTGTATTGAGTCACATAGATCTTACAACCCTATCAGACCTTGACAGAACTCTTTTATTTGCACTCTATTAGCACTATGGAACTGCCCCAAAACACAGATCTAAGAAAGGAAGTTAAGCACAGAAACATTCAGTGTTGTCAGAACTAATCTCTAGGCTCTCTTGACAGGATAAAAATGAAACAAAAGCCATATACCTACATTAAGCATTTGTAAGTCACATTGATAGTGGCACCCCTCAATATGAACAAGAAAAAAATATCAGATTCCTAAATAAAATTAATAACAAAATGGAGGCACCTAACTTAAGTGTCCTTTAGGTACATAAGCATTTGGGAGGAGTTATGAAGCTGATGGAGAAGGAAAAAGGTATTAAACAATGAACTCCTGAACTCAGATATCTTTCCCAATGAGTGAAAGTTATGGCTTTTTTTACTGTTCGCTTTAGACTCTGTCTTCACTGAGTTAGACCAAAAGATGTCAGTGAAGAAGCCTGAATATCAGTACTGTAACCATATGAATTATCTTCTTTTTTATTCTCCCAGTTTCTGAAAGCTGACTCTCAAACTGAAGCCACAAGCTGAGATGAGTATTTTATTCTTCATTGTGCCTCCAGATGGATACACAGTGTTTGCACTTTGGCTGTTTTCTGCTTGTAGAAAAACTCTTAGTGTTGCTTTATTGCTTATTAGTCAGCTCAATCAATATTAGTGGTAATATGAGGGGAAAAAAAGGCATAAAAAAGAGAAGCAAGTGCATTGCTTTGATTTTCCCTCTTGATGGGGTCCATATGCCTCACTTTGGAATTCCAACCCTGGAATTTCATCCATATTGTATACTTTCCGAGGTAGTAAGAATTAATGCTTGTTGCTTGGCTTATGCATTGCAGTACTTATATCAATATACCAACGAATACACTATTTCATCCACTTTTGGGGCTAGTGTAAGAGATAACTCTGCAGCCTAACATTAAGTATTTCTACTATATAAAAAAAAGTTAACTTTCTTTTATGTGTTGAACTTTTCAGAGTCACAGGTGATACAATGTATTATTCATAGGTCATAATTACTGATAGCCAAATTTTACTGATAGACCTAAGTACCGATAGCATTATTTCATATGGACATTGCTATATTATTCTAGCTTCCAAACATGCAGAAATTCAGAGAAATTTCAAAGTTAACAAATTAAAGTAAGGCTTTCCTAATTTTGTTAAATGCATGCCCTTAGAATAAAGCACACAAATAACTACATAATATTGTTTTCATGTCATAATAACCATGAAAGCACAGACTCTTGTTAAGGATACAGAGGTAAAGGTGCATGAATACACCACCAGCACCATGGAAGCAAGTTCCTTTCCCTAAACACTTTCCCAAAATTCATCATGGACAGCTGATAAATTGGACAACTCGAGCAAATAGGATTCAGTGTTCGCTAAGGGTAAAAAAATTCCGAACTATGGATGATCTCTGTGTCTGATGAGGAGAATCAATTCTATGCTGTATCTTACATTTTTACTGTCTTCTTAGGTATTTTACAAACCATCCTAAATAAATTTAAGTATTCTGCCCTACACTGAAACGCTACATTTTGGTTACTGAAGTTATAAGAAAACTATAGTATTCTAACACTGCAAGACATACATAACAATAAATCCAATTATATCCACCACATTTACATTCATATACTATTCTATTTTTTTTAATTTTCACATTTACTTTTTCATAATTTTTTAAATGAGAGTCAAAGAATCCAAAATCTCTTAATAATCTAATTATAAGATGCGTTTTTAATGAACATTTTTCATAAGCCATTTTTTAATTTTTTATTTTTAAAGGACAGATTATTCCTTTTATATTTAGTTCACATTCTTTAATATGTTTCCATATAAAGTAAGGAATGCAGCACGGTCTGTTATGCAAGAAAACATTACTATAGGCAAAATTTACGTGGCTGTACAATACATGTAACTTGATTAATGATATTTTTAAGAGAAAATTTACTAAAACTGCATAAACCTGAAGAAGACCCACATTTTAGTTGTTTATTATAACAAAATCATAATGGATAGGCATGACAAAACATACATGAGACTATACAGACTGCATTGTGATTAAGGGTAGATAGAAAATGATTCTCCTGTCCCAAGGAGTTTTAAATTTTGAAACTTCTGTTCTCCTTTAGAAGAAGAAAACAAAACTTTGATAGCTTTTGTATCCAAAATTCTTAAAATGAATAAATTCTGTGGATTCATCTTTCTCAATTGATTTTGATTTATTTTAATTGAAGATTTTTTTTTTATTATTTTTAAAGAAAGGGATTCACATAACTAACTCTAGAAAAAGTGTTGTGAGGTACCTATGCATTTTTAAAGAAAATAATTAACTGAGTTAGAAAAAAGCTTCAGGAGAAAGCACACCTAAATCCATATGCTGCATTACGATATTTCAGCCCTTTTAACTATTAGCAACGTAGCTTAGTGAAATGCCACTGAAATTGATTTTGAAATCACATCAATTAATTTGATATTGAAATCATATAAGCCCACTCACTACTTCACCAGCAATATCATATGGACCAGAGGATTTTTCAGCATCAGATTTATTTAATTATAATAAATTTTACACACCAGAAACTATGTGTTTCAGGAAACAGAGACAGTGCCGAAAGACAAACAGATGTGCTATACAACTAATACAGTGCATTTTAAGCACTGATAAACACCAGTTTTCAGAAATGATTCACAACAGGCTAATCCAGCAAAACTTCAAATAAATTAAAGTATATGTTACCCTAACTAATAATAAAACAGGGTCAAATCTTGATGACAGGTTTGCCATTTCTCTTTTATGTAACTTTTATATACTGCAACAAAACATTTTTAAAAGCTTCGTGATATTTCAAAGATACCTAAAATAGGCACAACAGCTAAACTGTGAGCATTACTATAACATTTTATGCAAGATTATTATTCATGTGTGAATATACTACATAACTCAAAAAAAACTTTAGTGTTAGAGCTTGAACATGGTATGAATGTGCTCATGTATCATATAAAAATATCTATTTAATGTAGTTGAATGTCATCATTAAGAAGGAGGTTACTGAATTTAAAATATTTTATAACTGGAATATTTAGCTAATATGTTCTCATTCTTACTCAACATGTAGTTGAAAAGAGATGCTATCTGAACATGTAGTTCCCAGATTGGTTAGGACAGCATTTTTCTTGAAAGTAATTAGGACCAAATGCAGGGGTTTCTGTGTCTACAAACCTGTATAACTAATAACTTCATTTGTTATATTATCTCTAATGATGCTGCATTCCTGATTTAAAAATGTCCTACTTCTACTAGTTTTCTATGTGGTAAAACCCAAGACTTACTAAATAAAGCACATTCAAAAAGTAAGTTTAGAAATATCAGTGGACTTCAATTATTAGCACGTGTTGTCAAAACTGAATTTAGATCATTATTAGATCATTATTTGTAACTAAAATAGAATTCTTCAGAATCAATTTATAACTTTGATTTTCTGTATGTACAACAGGAGATGCATTTTCCTCCTTTGAACAATTATGCCATATAGTTTTCTGTATGTCTAAGTGTATATTTAATATATTTCCTTGTAAGTCCTGTATTTCTCTCTTGAAAAAAAAAAAAAAAAAAAAATTAGCATCTAAACACATCTTCTCATCCAATCATTCACATTAAATATTAACAAATTACTGATGGTGGTATATTAACTTTTTCTGTCGACATTGCTTGGACATTTTCCTATTGCATATTCAAACTTCCTATGTTCTCCTATTTAATCACTGTTGGAGCAAGATACAGCTCCCATCAGGTGACAATTTACAGCTCATACACTTCTTTCTTAGACAAGTGGAATCACAACCTTCAGAGCAATGTAGTTTGCAACAGGCTTGAAAGTAAGACTACCAAATTAAGTTATTATTCAGTTTGGATGGTCTTAATAAAAGCAGAAACTGTTACAAGGAACTCTCAAGAGAAACTTCTTTGCTTTTATGGGGTTTTTTGGTTTTTGTTTTGTCCTCTTTTGTGGTGTGTTTTTTGTTTTTTGTTTTCTTCAGGCTTCTCTCTGTTATACATAAAATGGGATAAAATACAATGAATACAATCCATTAAAGACTTCATATACATTAAATAAGGCCTGTAACTCTGGAATGTTTTGTTTGTTTATATTAATCAAATTTTGAAATATTTGACTTATTTGTGTATGAATAAAAGTTCAAAATTGAAAGGTGCAGAAGACACACCAGGAAAACACAACAGGAACAGGAGATACTCAGCATCTTCCAGGCTTACACTTTAACATAATTGTTGTTGATTATGCATATAAAAACAAATCTGTTGTTGGCTTTCCCAAAGCAATTAATTATTATCAGCATTCTCAATAAATCATTCATGGCAACACTAGCAAGAAAATACAGTGCAGAACCAGGAACAAATCAATTCACAAAATTCCCTTCCATCAGTAAGTGGAGCTAATTGCTAGGAAATTACAGTTTAACTTCTTGTGTAAATCAAAGATGTCCCAGTGTAACTGTGTGGCTTGGAGAGGCTCCTGTGACCAAGTGCAGGTCTCTGCCCTCCCTGCAGAGACAGGTAAACTACCTCTCCGATTTGTCTGTTTATCTGCCCCCGTGCACCTTCCCTGCATCAGTCAATATGGACGAGGGTCCACACTGATGCTGTCAAAACTAACCCTTCTCATTTTTTATTAAGGTGGATCACCAGATCTTCTGCAGTATTGGACATTAATAATTCATTTATTCTACCACTGTGTTTCTGACACTGTCCAGGAAGAAACACTTTGGGAGAAGATGAATATAGTAGTTGACAATGATAGCTCTTGGTTGCTATCTCATGTCTTAAGGCCTCAGACCGTTTTTTACTTAACTCCTTCCCCTCCTCCAAAAAGCAGCAGTCTACAGCAATTGCTGATGTTGTCATAGTCCATGAAAATACCTAATCACTGCTCAGTCTGTGCTAACTTGTCAGTCTTTCAGCAATCAGTCAGACAGATTAAATACATCCTCTTTTAAAAACAGTATTTCACTTAGCCATTTTGCACATCCTCTTTCAAGTCTGCTAGCATGAAAAAGCCTGAACATTAAGTTCCTATCTACCTTATTTTTACTATTCATTTGTTTCTATACTTATGCCTTTTATTTCTCTCTGAGACAGCTCAATCTTTTAAATCTTTCTATACTTCTGTTAATTTCTTGTCAACTTAAACATCCAATTATTTCTCTTTTTGATCTCTGATTATCAGAAAAGAACACAAGTATTTCAGCCCATTCACCCATTGATATCTTAACAGAAAAAGTAATCAGATTCTGATTTTTGCCTTCCACATTTTCTCAATAGCAAAATTCTTTATTAAAGCACTGAAATTTCAATTTTAATTTAAAGCTCATGCTTAGAAAATCCATTATTAAGCTTAGTTTTGTTAATTACATTTGCTTATTCTCTTGCTTTAATCCAAATTCACAAGGAATATATAACCAAAAAAAAAAAAAAAAAAGCTTCACCCCAAAAATATGCCAATGTGTACTTCAGTCAAAGTTTGTAAAATATCTTTTGAGTGACCCATCTCTTCCTATAAACTTTCCCCTATGATTAACTGTGCTGTCACTGAAGCAGGTTTAAAAGAACAACACTTCTCCATCTGTTTCAAGACAAAAGTTACACAACCTTCGTACCAGCACAGTTATTGCAGCAGCTTTACTTATTTACAGCCAAATTCTGTAGTTTTCATTTCTTTATTAGCAAGCATACCTATTGATTCAGCAGTAGGTTTCAGTGAGGAAAAACCTACAGGATTCAAACCCTAAATGAGAATTTGAATGTGACAAGGAAATGAGAAGTATATTTAAGAGATTTATAATTTATAAATTATATATTGCTTTATAAATCCTACATTAAAATATACAGTAACCTTCTTAGTAAGAGCTTAAGGCCATAATGAATCAATCATGACAGTTTTAATTATCAGTTGTTATTTTCATTTATTTCTTTATCAAACAAATATTCATGAAACAACAAATGTGGTTAAGTGCTCAAGAGGACTGACTGTGAAAAGAATTCTCAAAGAAGGTCACACCATTTCTCCTTTAGAAAGTGTTTATGATAACATTCAATTTAATTTGGTAATATTAAACTATAAATAAAATCACACAGGAGAAAATCTGGGAAATTTTGAGATGTAACAAGTATTTATGGCATACATTTGAAGGAAATGTTCTATTTATTGTAGGAGAATTTTTTTCCATTCAGCTTTTTCATTATGAACTGATTGTGACCCCATTTAAGGAAGATTTCGCAAGAGATACTATCCTTGTCAGAATGAATTTGATTCAAGTGACAGTCAGTGTATACTGCAGTGACTTTAGCTTCTCTGTTGAAAGAAGTTAGCTTTAGAGATTTACAGCCAAAGATTGAATCTAGCAGTTCACCATAAACTCAATTTATCATCAGACATTACCTTATCAGATAGTTTCACACAGTAGAAGAAAATATGCAGAAGGTCTCATTAATCCTTTGGTGTGTGTGGCTCGATTCTAACGATATATAGCTTCAACACAAACATTTCACCGTGGACTGACTTTATTATCTACAGTTCACATGAACATATACCTATAACTCTTAAAAAAGAATGAAACAGTGTCCTAAAGCAGTTCTACCCGTGAAGTTTCTTGCCTAATACAGCAACTTTATTTCCCTGTCTCATTAATTCAAAGGTAATTTTGCATTATAATAAAAAATCACAAAGTATTACATATGTCTCAAAAATTTTCACAGAAAATTATTGAATTAGCTGGACTACTAATCAAACACATCACCAGAAATATCTGCATATTTGAATAGTCTAGATAGGAGACATCTATGGCCAAAGGATGGCCCATCTCATTACAGACCCCTTGTGTTTGGGTAAACCCGTGAGTAAAATTCCAGACCAGGCTTTGAAGCCTTCTCAGTATTCTAAATCTCTGTGATATGTTTCAATTTCACACATTGCTCCTAACAAATTAGCCAAGCAGCTTCCATTCTACACAGCAAATAAAGAATCATAGAATCATAGAATCATAGAATCATAGAATCATAGAATCATTAAGGTTGGAAGAGACCTCTAAGATCGTCAAGTCCAACCGACAACTCAACACCACCATGCCCACTAAACCATGTCCCTAAACACCACATCTACACGTCTTTTAAATACTTTCGGGGGTGGTGACTCCACCACTTCCCTGGGCAGCCTGTTCCAAGGCCTGACCACTCTTTCAGTAAAGAATTTTTTTCCTAATGTCCAATCTAAACGTCCCTTGGCACAACTTGAGGCTGTTTCCTCTCATCCTATCGCTAGTTACCTGGGAGAAGAGACCAACACCCACCTCGCTGCAACCTCCTTTCAGGTAGTTGTAGAGCACAATGAGGTCTCCCCTCAGCCTCCTCTTCTCNGCCGTTCAGCCAGTTTCTTACCCAGCGAAGAGTGCACATGTCTAGGCCGTGAGCCACAAGTTTCTCTAGGAGAATGCCATGGGAGACAGTGTCAAAGGCTTTTCTGAAGTCCAGGTACACCACATCCACAGCCTTTCCCTCATCCACGAGGTGGGTCCCCTGGTCATAGAAGGAGATCAGGTTGATCAAGCAGAACCTGCCTTCCATAAACCCGTGCTGACTGGGCCTGATCCCCTGGTTGTCTCACACATACCTTGTGAGCGCCCTCAAGATGAACCTTTCCATAATCTTTCCTGGCACTGAGGTCAGGCTGACCGGCCTGTAGTTCCCTGGATCCTCCTTCCGGCCCTTCTTGTAGATGGGCGTCACATTGGCAAGCCTCCAGTCGTCTGGGACCTCCCCCGTTAACCAGGATTTCTGGTAAATGATGGAGAGTGCCTTGGCAAGCTCTTCCGCCAGCTCCCTCAGTACCCTTGGGTGGATCCCATCCGGCCCCATAGACTTGTGAGCATCCAGGTGGCATAGCAGGTCGTTAACTGCTTCCTCGTGGAAGGAAGAACTTACAGAAACAGCAAAGATCTGTGGATCTTGGATCCTGTCTGATAGTACTCTAAGGTACTTTCACCTTTCAAGTCCCAACAAGTCCACACACAGATATCGGAACACACAACAGTTCTTGAAAGATAACTTATTTAGATATTTATTTATTGTATAAAAATTGGGTAAAACATTTTTTCTAGAATTATAACAAACTGATTTGTTAAAATAGATAGAAATTTTGCTTTTCTTAGTGTTATAAATTTACCTGTTAATTATAGAGGGTTTTTTGTATGTCCATAGCTAGTAAATGTTGGAGATTCATGGAAGTTTATTATGCTACTGTATATATTTAGGTTTTTACCATCTCCAATTCCCAGTGAAAAACTGGTAGCAGGAATTAAGTATTCAAGAATTTTTCATGAACAGCAGTAACACTTCCTGAGTGTTCTGAAGCAAGAATTCATTCTAGGTGTTTTTTTGTTTGTGTGGTTTTGTCTTGGTTTTAATCTTCTTTAACATAGCTATAGCAGCTGTAAGACAGAAACAAAAAGGGTATTGTCCTCAAAATCCAAGAAAAGGGATTTCTTTTTTATGTATATTGAAAGATTAAAGAACGAACATACCCACAAACCTGTCCAAAACTTATGATATAAACTGATGCAAACTAAAACTCAAATAAATATGTAGGCACAAATAATGCTGTGTTTTAATGATTTAAAACAAACAAACAAAACCTAAGAGATTATTTTTTATTTTTATTTCAATGTCCTAAACTCCAGTACTGGCCTCTCTGGCCATCTATTTCAACTCATCTTCTTCAATATAAAATATGTTTGATTACCCTCATATTTTGCGTAAATGTCTTCTGCCTGAGCGTTCAAAGACATGACAAATCTTATCTGTTTGTCTGCTAGAAAAGAGCGTGACTGAAGACCATTGCTCCAGTTATAAACTTTTACTAAACTAGGTGATAGCACTAATTTTCCTAATTTTAAAAGGATCTCAACAGTAAAGCCTACCGTTCAAGTCTATTCACCCAAGTGGAAAGAACATAGATGTTGTTTTTTTTTCCTCCAGGTACTATATAAATTTTTCCCTAATGATCAAAATGGCAATATTACAGCAAAGCACTCTGCTTCCAAAATATATCTGTACGCTCTGCTAAACTGAGACTGTATGGCTTTTCACAGGTCACAATTATCAGTGTACAATGGAAGTTACAGATACTACAGACCAACAAATGCTATTACATGAACTCATCATTTCACTCAGTAGTAAAAATACATTTGACATACAGTTTTCACGTTAAGTGCACCTATTACATCTGTGTTAGCACACTCAGAATTAGGGCCCTGTAACCATGTAAAGCGTTTCACAAAACAGATAAATGAAGTCTCCAGGCCGAAGGGTTTTTAAAAGGAAGAACAGTGAAATAAAGATGATAACAACTAAAATAAAAGCTGATACTTATAAGCAAATATGTTTTGCAAAAATGTTGTGTCTGAATCACACTAGAAATGTTTAGCCATTTTCTCTCTTCTAAGAATGAAAGTGTGAAAATGAAAGGGCATTTTTCAGAAGACTTTAATCTTAAGCAACATTTGAATCAAGGTTATTTTCTTTTTCCCCTCACTCTCACAAGCTTCTTACCACCAGAAAACAACTACCTACCACTGTACTGCTTTTTGACTGTTCAGATAAGTGCAGTATGCAGAATCTATCTCTATATGTATATTACAGCATGCTTATTTGAAGAAATACCATTCTATCAATTGCTAAAACACTAATCATTACAGTCGTCTATTATTTGTGTTTGAGATCAGTTGGTTAAAAGCAGAAGCACAATGATTATTAAGACAATAATCTGATTTATATACGTATCAATCATTTGCTATCTTCTCTCCATTGCTTATGACTCCCTAAATAATATCTTTTCAGACTTTCATATAATCTTCCTGCTCTAGAACTACTAATACAAATATTCAAATGTATAATTATACAGCACTGAGATTGTAAAACTATATGTAAAATAAGTAAGATATTGAGAGTAGTTGTAGGAACCAGAGCACAGGAAAGGAGCTCTCCATTTCACATCCTTTGTGTTGCTTTTAGGACACAAGTCATAGCAAAGCAGGGCAAATATTAGTTTTCCCAAATTGGCAATTAAATTATATTGATGGATGTCTTGCTGCTAAAGAATTACACTGGGATTCATGGATCGTGAGTTCAATTCCTGTTTATATCACATTTTACCTTGATAGGAAAATTAAACCTATCTGTAAAAAAATTCCTCCTATGGATGTTATTCGGAATATTTATGTTGTTATTTCTTCAGGCACTGACAGTTACTGAATTGGAACCCCTCATCTTTCCTCTCACATAAAATAATAACGAAAACAGTAATTTTGTTGCAGATTGTAGGCTTATAAGCTCAAAATAAGAATGGTTGGTTAAAACACCCTAATATTCACTACTACTTTCTCTCACATTCTGCAGGCTGCACTGGCCAGGAAAGCAGTATTAAAGCACAACGCAAATCTAGGTATATAAACAAACCCCCTCATTAAATATCTGCCTTACAATAAATAAATCAAGCATTCTCAGACTCCTTATATACAGCTTATAAAGAAGCAGGGGCATTCTTCCCACAACATTGCCAATATAAAGAGGAAATATAAATCAGTCATGTGAGAATTGCAGATGGTTACTGTTCACAATAAGCTTAGACTGTTTGCACAATACACTTATTTTCTGTTAGTTCCATGAAACCCCTGAGCTCCAGTTATTGTTATCTTCAGAGAATACTGTCAGACTTCAAGACCTTTCAAAGATATTTCCCTTCCTTCCTTACATGAACAAGTGTTGTCTGATTTTCCTTTTTTTTTCCTTTTTTTGCTTTCAGCCTTCTCTGCAAATTGCTCACCTCTAGGTTACATACAAATCTCTCCATCATCAAGTGAAAGAAGAGAAGCATGAAGCTTTTTCCTACTCCTTGTCTCCTGAGTCAAGGAAAGACAGTATCACAGTTTCTTCCTTACCCCCTTCCTCCATATGGGCAATACAAACCAGGGGCAAAGTTACACTTTAGTCATGGCTTTTAAAGGGCAACAGGGGAGACCAGAGAGGGAAAGCAGCTTATCTGTCCCTGCTTCCCTTGAAGCACGAAAAGGAGAATATCCCTCATGGTTCCTTTCACTCTCCACAATAAGGTAAAGTGAAAGGGAGAAGCTTTACACATTTCTCAGGTACCTTCTCACCTTATATTTTGTGAATTAGAAATGTTGTATAAACTTCTCTAGTTATGGGTGACTACCAGAACGATTTCCGAAGTGCAACTGATATTAGAACAATTAATTCCTCTTCACATATGTACAGGTTCTTCTGGGGTCCTATATGCTTTTGTGCTCCTTAAGTCTTACCTCACTGTTTTTTATGAAATTTATGATGTGTGGATATTTACTAGGCTTTAGTTAATCTAAGTCTCAAAAAGGTTTACTTTTGTGTCAGTGATGTAGTGCAGTACAACACCACGGTACTTTCAGATTTCAGAATCTAGTTAATCCACCCATAATGTCACTTCCCCTGGTGGGAACATTATCTTTTTAAGAGTAGTCAGCTGTTTTAAAATCGTATCAACAATGAAGAAGTGTTCCCAGGAAAATTTGATTGGTTTAATAGGATTTATTTGCAGTAGATGAAGACAACTTTCGACATCACAAAGCCCTACATAGATCACTGATGATTTCAGAGGGCAAGCATACAGGGATGCCATCAGCAATAGAGAACACACGTTTCTTAGACTACTATATCTAATTTCAAGCACTGACAAGACTATTTTCTCTCCAAGCCAGATGAGTGCATGAGAAGTAAAGGGCAGAATATATACAAGCCTGTAATACTGTCTAAGGTCTGCAGCTACTGTATTTTTCTTTCACAAGAAACCCATACATTTCCAAAGCTGTCTACAGTAATAGCTGTCTTATGCTTTAAAGATGCAATGGATGTCTCAAACTTTGGATGACAGACCATTTACAAAAATTGCTTTTAGTGATATTATACAACTACTCTGGAAACTTAGAGGCATTTATCTGGAAAAGCCAATCCATTTCTGATGATTTTTGACACTCTAATTGTAGAAGCTTAAAAAAAAAAAAAAAAAGGAAAAGAAATAAAGAAATCAGGGGAAAAGTAAAGGTTTCAAGGTTCCATTTAAGCAAGGAAACCAGAGCCATATACTCCCAGATAAAATTTTTTAACTTCACGGGAGGGCTAGAATGTTAAAGTTGCTTGTTTAGCCAACAAAAGAATATCATCTAGTTTGAACTGTTACATTTGCTCAGAACAATGTTCTATTGAAAATACAAGCTTCTTGGGAACTCACAAAACTCGGAAAAATCTTTAAGTTCTCCTCTTACTTCTCAATTTGAAGCTTGCACAGTACTATGCAGGAAAGTGTACACTTGCCAAAAGCATTCTTCATGCTATTGAATAAAACACTTCTGCAACCAGTTTATAAATTAAATACACTCACATGCAAAGAGGTTTAAGTAGGTTTCAATTCTTTATATGATCTTCATTCTCATAATGGGACCTTTGAAAAAAGGATCAACTATTTTGTTTCATCTGCAATGAATAGAACTCAGTGTTGCCATCCCCAAGGCAAGTAATCAAATATATTGGCCTTTTAAAATATACAAGTGTTTCATAACTCTGTCCCTTTTAAGCTTATGTTTCTCATAAAAAACTGGTAAGCACATATTCGGATTTTTGAAAAGGAAAAAAAAATTTGTAAAAGCATGAATTCTGATAGCATTACCTCTGTGGAAACGAAATAGGCACTTCAAACTAATGGTGGAAACTTCCCCAGTTCTATGAACTATATTGACAACATAATAGTTCAGTCAAATAGCCACTCTTGTAGTTGCTATGGGATGTACAATATTCATAATCTGAAATACCTTGTAACAAATCTTAGCCTGTCCATCTAATATTATTACTTACAATGAAAAATGAGAGTTAACGAACATTCCTTCCCCAAATTAAAATATTTGTGTTTCCAGAAGAAAGCTGTTTTTTTTAAAAAATGAAAATTGTGAAGAAGAAAATTTCATGGGAGGTATTATATGACTGTTACATTGTCAACAATTTATAGGAAGACATTTATATTTATGACTGTACTGGTTTTGACTGGGATAGAGTTAAATTTCTTCATAGCAGCTTGTATGGGGCTATGTTTTGGATTTGTGCTGGAAAGAGTGTTGGTAATACAGGGATGTTTTTGTTATTGCTGAGCAGTGCTTACACAGAGTCAAGGTCTTTTCTGCTCCTCACACCACCCCACCGATGAGTAGGTTGAAGGTGCACAAAAAGATGAGGAGGGACATAGCTGGGACAACTGATCCTAACTGACCACAGGGATTGCCCACACTATACGATGTCATGTTTGTAATAAAACTGAGGAGGAGGTTGGCAGGGGGTCCACTGCTTGGGGAACGGCTGGGCATCGGTTGGTTGGTAGTGAGCAATTGTTTTCACTTGCATCACTTGTCTTTCTTGGGTTTTATTGTTGTCTCTGTGTTTTGGGTTTTCTTCTCCTTTCNCTGCAACAGTTTTCTTCTCCTTTCCTGTTTTTTTTTTAATTACTATTATTTCTTTTTAATTATTAAACTGTTGTTATCTCAACCCACAAGTTTGTTTCTCACTTTTACCCTTCCAATTCTTCCCCACTGGGGGGCGGGGAGTGAGCGTGTGACTTAGTTGCCGTATTGGATTAAAGCATAACAATGACCAAGTTTAAAAGTGAGAAGCAGGAACTTTTCATACCTATAGAAATAAAAGAATGTTTTCTAGGATTCAAAGAAGTAATATATGAAACCTAATAAACATATTTTCCAGTCTGCAGAGTAAAAAGCTCTCCAGGTTCCAGATAACAATAAATACGAGCCCCCAATACATTCTGAAAGTTTATCAATGGAAGTCATTAAAAAAGCAAATCAGTAACAACATTCCTATGTTTGTTCCAAAGGTATCTTCAAAAACAAATGTGACAGCTAGGGATAAAACTGTTGCAGTTTTCCCAGACTATTCAGAAAAAGATTTATGACCTATTGAGAGTCTCACAGAATTGAAAGTACAACATACAAGCCAGCCTGCCACATCTAACTGAAAAACACCTTCAGAGGTTTTAAATGGAAACTTTTGATTCTTTTTATATATTTTGTATCTCTTATTAATTGTATCTTCAAGATAAGATTGAGAAAGAAGCATTTGGTTTAGCTTCATGAGAGCCTTAGCATTTTTATGTTATTTTGAAGAAATAGCTTGCAACCAGGATGGCATGAAGAGTATCTTTTGTTGTTGAAAAAAAGTCCTTATATGTTCTATAATGAAAGAGTAGAATAAGTGGGCGGTAACAGATAGTGATTTCAATTGATAATGTCACATGGTTGCCCAAGAGAATAGAAATTTCAATAAATTATTGTGGGACATTTAATACTATTAATACTAATTTACTTCTTAAACATTAAAAGTAAGTTCAGCTCCAATACAACCTATTAACAGGAATGAGCTCCTTTTATGACTAAAAATGTTCATATGAAAGATTCTCAATTTAATAGCTGCTTAAAATAATTTCCATTAAGACTGTAACCAAAACCTACACTAAATGTTTAATTAACTACAGAAGCAGTCAATTAAAAATATGAAATTAAAGAAAGTTACCCTCTCCCATAACTGTGATCTTATTTTTATAAGCTACATGATGTAGTTAATGATTTTAATCTGCTCCTGCTCTAGCCATGACATTTATAAAGTATACTTCAGATCACATGCAATGCATATTAATTAGTAGTATTCACAGTTATTATTTGATATCATAGTTATCCAATTTAATTTAAAAATATAACTTTTTTATTTTTGTGGACTTATTTTCCATGGTTTATCATTTATTGTACAGAAGCAAGTTTTGTTAAGCAGAGGCATAATTTATTTGCAATTCTGTTTGTTGCAGTTTATTCTCTGATCTCAGAAAGAGTGTTTCAAAAAAACCCCAACAACCAACAACCCTGAATTTCCTACCAGAGTATGCTGGTATAGAAAAAGCAAAAACAAAAACAAAAACAAAAACAAAAAACCAACCTTTCTGAAAAGTGTCTTTTTAGAAAAGGAGTTTTTTATTCAAATAACTGAACTCCTTAAAAAAATAATTCATGTATGGGTCTGTCTCTTAGCCAGAGGCAAAAGAACAAAAGAAATAGTTTAGTCATAATCAGTTATTGTTTTTCAGATACAAAGATGGCAAAGAAATTGAGAAAAATTGAGATATTTTTAAATTAAATGATAGCATTGGAACAGTATGTCTAAACTAAATCTGTGAGAAGGACTGTTGTTCAGAGGCTTGTTATTGGGAAAGGATTGGGAATACATATCACTAATGTTCAGCAACATGCTCCTCTGTTAAACACTGGACTTAAAACTTTTAAGTCCTTAAATGTTTTAATTATCTTTCAGTACTTTAAATCTTTGAGATTAAGTACTACTCTTCATCTTTAATTCATTAATCCTTAATGGACTAGCTCTGTCATGTCTCTCAGACAGTTTCTTTCATATGCCCAACCTCAGTAAGGGTGGCAAAAATCCCAGGAGCCAACCTTTCACAGACCAAGAATTAACAATGGGGCAATTTCCTAGCACCAGAGAGCCTCAGCAACTCACTTCACTTCCCCATAAAGCATAGCCTAGGACTAGTCCATGAACTTCTTAGTTAAAAAAGGATTCTTCTGTATTTTCCCAAAAGCCAAGCATTTGCTGAAACAAGGATTTTTTTGGATGGATCGCTTCTGATATTAGTCAGCGATCAAAGGAAATATAACAAATACAAATGTAAATACTGTAAACATAAACAGGTCTTACCTGCTGGACTGATGAAAACACTATAAATGCAAAAAAAAAATCACAGGTATTTGCAGAAGAAAGTTCTGAATAATGACTCATTAATGGTCTTCAACTACAGTTTTGTGGGAATACGATAATATAACCTGTTCTCTTTGCTCACATAGAATAACAACAAATGACCCAAATATATGGTTTTATTTTACTTATTTATTTTTAATACACAAGCCCTAAATAACGGAACACAGGGAGTTCTATCTTACTAACAAAGCCTTCAACAACATGGTTGTTGAACAGGTTTTTTAAGTGAACATTTTTTTTTTAAGTGAAAACAAATCTACTTTGGATTTAAACTGGATTTAGGTTCACCACCAGTGAATTAAAGTTCTTGTATCCCGTTACAAGGGTCCTGAACAATTCTGTCTTGCTTTGGAGTGTTTAAGAAGCATTGGTTTTCACAGGAGATACATAATGTCTCACATAATGTTAGGAAAATAATAGTGGCTCACAGTGCAGTCCCTGCTTTCATGTAGTTGCAGTTTCCATATGAATATTCTATGTGTAAATAATAATAATGCTTAGTGTTGATGCTATTTCTATGTTATTTCTATAGAAATGGCTATGAATCACATATTAACTTTAAGTAGTGCAAATGTCTTACATGAAATAGAAGATTGTAAGCACATGTACTATGTGTGCTTTAATATATTTTTGAATAATTAAGTCAGTCTTCCATTAGTTTAATTACGCTTTTACACCTTCCTGATTAGAAAGCTAGTTTAATGACTTTTTCCACACTTTGAGATGTGAATGTGTTCATATTAAGATTCTGTAATGAGAAATAAAACATAACTCTGAAGAATGTCTTTCAGGCAGAATAAAGGAAGAGTCACCAAGTTTAACCTGTAAAAAAACAAAACAAAACAAAACAAAAAGCCACATAGCAAACAATTGTAGCTTTGCATAAATCATACTTAGCATAAGAGTAATGTAATCATTATTAAACTGTGCAATTCCATGATGAAAAAAAAAAAAAAATCAAAGAAATATTGTATAAATCAGCCTACAAGCAGTTATATTTAAAATAATAAATGAAGTATGTTCCCTCTCGTGTATAGGTTAATAACATTGTTAGTACAAAATGATGCAGGCCATTGAAGTGATTTTCTGATGTGTGCTAAGAAGATGAATTTTTAATTGTTATCAGAAATCCAATTTACCACTGGGTATAAAATGAACACCTTTGGAGAGCAGTTACTATAATGAAACAGGATGTCAGATATCCCTCTAGAAAATAATGTTTCAGTGACATAAATGACAACTACAAATGTATTCTCAACAGACAGGAAAAAAAAGACACGGGTCCAGTTTCACTAAAATTGGTGGTTTTGAACACCCTATTGAAGTTATACATGATAAAATGAGGAAAGACAAGGTAGATTCTGTAAAGTAAATACATGCCTCACAAATTTAACAGACTTCTCTGAAAGGCTCAATGAACGCATAGATAAGAGAGAGATCCAGTCAATACAGTCTGTTTGGGTTTCCAAGAATTATTCAACAAGGTCTTTAACTAACAAGTCTTGCAGAAAGTAAGATGTCACATAAAAAGAAGGAAGACCCTTACATAAATAAACCAGTTAAGAAACAGGAGACATAATACAAGAATAAATGATAATTTTTAACGGTTGTCATTGATGACTGTGTTGGTGCTGTTCCGTTTAATAGTTTCACAAATGACTCACAAAAAGGGGTGAATTGCTCAGTGATGACATTTAATGATTGCATCAAGTATACAGAGTACTGAATTTGAGGCATGAGTTGCACAAGAGCTTTAAGCGACTGTCTGATTAAAAAAGCCAATAAATGAAATTCAACATACATAAATGTAAAATGACACATGTGGGAAGGAAAAAATACATTTGTATGAACAATAAACTAACTATAACCACCCAGAATTTTTCTGTGAAAATATCAGCTCACTGCTCAGTAGTCATCAAAAATGCACATTGAACAGTAAGAATTACTAGGGATGGAAGACTGAACAAAATATNCTAGGAAGAAATTTAACCCTATCCCAGCCGAAACCAGGACAGCAACATACAGAAGTTATGAGATACACACCCTTCTGAACTAATGTGCAATTTCCATTTCATCTGTCTCAAAGAGAGTTCAATTGGCCTCAGAAAGGTACAGAGAATGGTGACAAAGATATACAATAAAGTGAAATGGCTTCTGTACAAGAAACAAATACGTAGAACAGGACTTGAAAACAAAGACCACTTAGCAGGGAGATCACCAGATCTGCAGATCAAAAGTTACATGTAACATTGAAAATTAAGAGGGAAAATGTTCTCTGTCTAGAAAAAGAAAGCTTCATATAAAGTGACACATTAGGTGACAAAACTGAGCTGCAGATAGTGAAAAGGTCAGTGGATATACTTAAGTGCCAGTAAAAGACTGTATTTTCCTCATGGTCCTTCCCATGGATACCCATTCACTCATTTTACTCGAAGTCAGGTGCCAGCCTGATCATACCAAAACCCCACAGCCCTGAGTAGAAAGGGAGTAGGATGCTAAGTGAAAACAAAACAAGATAAATTAAATTGTTATGGAAACTACTAATGAAAGGAAGGGAGGAAGTGTAAGAGAGTGAAGAAACAAGAGTCAGGGTCTGAGGGCTTTTATTTGGTTGACCAGATATGAAATGGTAATACTGTCCTTTTTCAAGGTCCAGGAAACAAGTATCTTTCAGGATACTTTTAATTTCCAAAACCACAATTACTAGCACAAAACAACAACAAAAACACCTTTCTTTAGATTTTGTTAGTGAAGCGATTCTCTCTTATCTGCAACATTCTGCAGAACTTGAGTCCATGTTTCATGTATATGTTATAACTGAGGGGTGAATGGCTACTTCAGGGACAGAATTACCCAATCAAGCACTATGCACTATCTTCCAAGATGAACAGAGGATCTTAGTTGAAAAAACAGTAATGGTTCAAAAAAAAATAGGAAAGCTGGAAAATTGAAACTCTCAAAGCTATTTTTAAAAAGAGCGGAACTCCCAGTAAGGTTACAAAAAAGTTATTTCATTTTCAAAAGAAGAAGAACAAAAAAATCTCATTATGTAACTGCTCTTATTTTTCAAAAAATACTCCAGAAACAATGTTCCTGTTACCCATTACAACAGTCTTTCCCAACTGAGGAAAATCAATTAGCTAATTTGGTCACTGATGTTTTTCCTGATTTCTTTCACGACACTTATATTTTTTGTCTTCCTTTTTGTTTAGTGTTTTTAATATTTAGAAGAATGAACAAATGTGCTACATATTTGTATTATCTAAGTGAAAATATATAGGACACTTCTCAGATAAGTAGTTGGGTAGCTCCACCTCTGCTATATGGCAGTGCTGTAGCTCTGTGTCAGTGCTCTTATCCTTCTCAGTGAAACCTTTCACCAGCTCTGTTACACTCTGGCAAATGCCTTTGGATTCAACAACTCTGTATTTTATGATGAAAAACCCACCTCACTAAAAAAGATTTCCAGGTTCTACTTGCAAAGAACACAAGCACAACTGCAATGACCATCTACTGTGCAGTCAAAGAAAAAACTAACAACTGTCTTCAGAATAGGGTTTAACAAGCATGCAGAAAATTCAGCAGGGGGTGCATTCTTTGAACAACAAACGAAGAACATCAGACAACTGCTCATTAAGCAAGTACTGCCAATTCCATGAATCAAATGAGGCAGGATCATACAGAAAAAACCACAGCATATAATTAGACAATTAAATGATGACATAGTGCACACAAACAAAAAGACCAAATTAAAATATTGAAGAGATTCTCTTGGTTTGGTTTGGTTTGGTTTGGTTTGGTTTGGTTTGGTTTGGTTTGGTTTGGTTGATTTTTTTTTTTTTTTCCCCTGAATTGCCCTGCTTAATCTTTTGATCCTAACAGTATTGTCTAAAGATAGACTTGCTTGTTCTTTTTAATGCACTATAAACTTTGCACAATTTCCTATTCACCAGCATTTACAAATTAGCTCAATTACACTACAGAAAAATACAGATAGAAAAATACATTAGAGAAAAACACATTTACCATAAGTAGCTTCTGTAACCAAGAACGTCTTGCATTAATGGGAGCTGTAACCATCAACCAACTGAATCTGTGGGTGGGACTGAACACAGTTATGTGCTGCCATGCTGCATCTGTAGATCATCTGAGAGACCTATAGTAGTCTCAGAGCTATGACATAGACCTATGGGAGACCCATGTCTTTATGGTGTGGCAGCACATTTTTACATCCTCTACAACACCCTATTTACTTATATTTAAATAATAAAATCCAACTCTGCCCGTACAAAGCTAAATCCATGTATCCATCTTCCCGCTTAAATTAACAACCAGGAATGCACTGTGTTGGTCAGTATAAAGCACCTGCTATTTAAGTCTCCTGATGTGCTGTCTTTCTTTATGGCAAACTCACAATCATTAGTCCCTCTTTCATAGCTCTTCTGTATACTTCTTTACATTGCAGTTTGGCCTCTCAAAGGTGCCATATGCAGCAAGCATTGTTCTGGAATGGGACAACACTTACTGTTTTCTGAACAGCATAACATTCTCATAGAACCTGACAAAATCACCACAGGCAAAGAAAAGCAAACCAGCTGTCAAGTGGAAATAAACTGTATTTATTTTTTATTTTGAAAATTTAATTTTCAGCTAAAGTTCTTGCCTACATTTCATTTTCTACAAAGCGTATACACAGTGACTGGAAATGCCCTCTCTGGTTACTTGCTACTCTCTAGGATTAACAGCTAACAGCTCAACATCTGTAAGTGGAACCAAGTGTTTAAGACAAGGACTGGCAGCATCTCCATCTGGTTTTACATTTGGATCTATCACTAACTTAAAATTCCTAAGCAAAATTAAATAATCTATACACTGCTGTCTCTAGGGAGAAAAAAAAACAAAACCAAAACAAAACCATGAGAACAGTAATACTTCTAAAATTTACTTTGAGACCTATGAATCAAAGTTGTGATTAATATCAGCGCAAAATGTTACCAATATTCAAGACAATCTATTTCTATACTTTTCTAAATAGCAGTTATTTTGGTATTCACTAGAGACATTACCATTATAGATACACCAAACTCAGTATAAACTGAATCTATAAAGGTGGGACAAGTTTTCCATGAAAAGCCACAATTGTGGGTTCATGTTCTTTCAGGAAACTTGACTCACATCTGTGTCGTTAAAGCATTCTGAAACTTTTGTAGTGTAATCTCCTGGAGAAGAAGACAGTCTCTTCAGAAAACATCCAGATGATCTTCACTATGTAGCCTTAAGAAATTTCTCAATCTGTCATTTAAGTTTTTTAATGTTTTGTGCCACAGCCACTTGGATGAGGTCTCACATTATTAGTTCAGTGCCTATTGTATTCTTTGAATCAGCACAGCAGACAATCTTAATACATTGCAACAATATAATCCTCTAGTGCCTGTAGGATGTCATCTGCAATATCTGGGTTTTGTTTTATTGCTATAGCATGCACTGCTCTCCACATTCTCTTTTACATATCTATTCCCAATCCCTCAGGAATGCTGTATGCTTCTAGTTTGAGACTGAACTGACAGTTCTTCCATAATCCTCTGCAAACCAGCCGTGCTTCCAAACAGACAGAGGAAGTGCACAAATGCAGACAGCAGAGAGGCTTTGAATCTAAGGCAGTGCTCAGGACAGAAACAGGATTCCTTCCCTATAACTGACTTATTGCAGTTTCCCAGGCTGAGCCAAACAGGCTGCCAACTATTTCTTCGAAAGATTGCTAGCTCAGTGTCATTAAATATATCCAGATCATGTAGCTTTCTGGTGGTTTCTACTCACGGATATGTTCAAATATTGGATTACAACCCTGGTGATCAGAAAGCTGTAATATCACAATGAACTTTTTTTGGTTAAACAAATGCAAGTTAATTTGATCTTCTGAATCTATTCTACAGTGTTTTGCCAACTATATATGGTTTCAAGGTTAAAAAATCTGCACATTTCCAGTGAGAAATTTAATTTTTCATCAGAGCAGGTTCATTAAGAGTACTCAAAATAGGAACTTGTAGGGGCTAGCATTATCCTTAACTGATGTCATCCTCAGTTTAGAGTCATCTGAAGTCAAAATTACAGAGTATTACTTTTCCTTCACTGTTAATCAGCATGAAGTCTTCAGTTTATACAATGACTCCCCTGCCTGAAACGTACAGTATGAATGACCCGCCAGGCTTTCAAAGTCAGGTTGTTTTCTTATGGTGATTTCTGTCATATGGATGATACAAGTAATCTGAAGTAGCAAAATTATCATTTTGGTCCTCAGGGAGAGAAATTCCAGTAATCTTTTTCTCCCTAGTTGCTAATTCATGTGGTTCCTCTGACAGGTAAAAAAATGGGAGTTTGTAATACCATGGGAATCCTCATTGACTCTACAGGCAACCTAAATCAGAAGTGGACATTGATTGGCTATTGAGGGTATTTCAGTTTTAAAAGTGTAAAAGTGTCCAAGATTTAACTGAACTATTTTTTGTAATGCATAGTATCCCTCTTTAAAGTTTGACAGGGCTCTGTTTGAATTACCCCATTTTAAAATACTACCACATTGTTCATAAAATGTGTTAAAGCATAACACAGTCTTCTGTAACCACATAGCATCCATCAGAAATTACTGGTTCCACTGTTTATCCTTCTAATGCAAAAACAGTGAAAAACACATATACATTGTTAGGATTAAAGGTCATAGAAATTATATGCTATCAAGTTAATGAATGAATTTCTCCATTTTTCAATCCAGCCTACATATGAGTACATTATATAAAGGGGAAACAAGACTTGCTCCATGTGCACAAGCAGCTCATTTAGCCTTTCTCAACTTTTTTTGCCCACCTTCCCTTTCAGCTTACATTACTTTTCTAGCTGCAGTTTAGATCACAGACACTTCACAGTCACATGATTTTAAGTTTCCCTATGATGTCTGTAGGTTTTAGACACTAAGCCCACTTAGGCAAACTCTATTTTAGTCTGAACATTTCTTAGCTCGGCATAAATTTGTATACCAGATGCCGCCTTATAATTAACACATTGGGATTTGGGAGCTGTAGATTTTTCTGGTTACAAACTTTCCATCAAACGACATCTGTGATTTATGCTTCCAACTTGCTTTCAATACATTTACATAATCTGTTCGATATAAAGAGAGATCATAAACTCTCCTTACATATTCAGAAATAGATTCCGCAGAGAGAGTTAAAACCAAATCAAGAAATGATTTAAGCTTCTCTTTTACAGTGATAGTTATTTTAAAACACCTATAATCAAACCTTCACAGAACAAAAATAAATTATAGAATCATAGAACCCTTTAGGTTGGAAAAGACACTTAAGATCATGGAGTCCAACCATTAACCTAACACTGCCAAGTCCACCACTAACCCACGTTAGTGGGTTACATNATTGGCCTCAGCTCATTGATCCAGTCTGTCCAGGTCCCTCTGCAGAGCCTTCCTGCCCTCCAGCAGATCAACACTCGCACCCAGCTTGGTGTCATCTGCAAACTTACTGAGGGTGCACTCGATCCCATTATCCAGATCATCGATAAAGATATTAAACAGAACTGGCTCCAATACCGAGCCCTGAGAAAAATTTTGTTTCCTCCCAGGGGACAAGGAGGAAAAACCCTTAATATTGACTCAGGATATGGCACATGAAAAAGGAGTTCAGAAACTTAAATTTATAACCTTTCTCTGACACCTGAACATTGCTCGTTATTTTGGATTTCCCCATTTTGGTTAGGAGCATTTCAGGAAGTAAGCTCCTTTTCAAGACAACTGTTAACACAGAGCACACCTGTGCATGGATCTGCAAGAATGTACTTCATACTGACCTCACGGTTCTTTCCTCTAGCCCACACAACTGCCATTGGCATGTGGGCAGTGTCAGTGTCTTCTCTCTGGAGGATGCACATAGCTCTCCCCCAAAACATCTGCCAGGCCCATCAAGTAAGTCAAACTGATCATATCAAGGGAAAAGCTTGTTTGGTGTTCTGAAAGATCTCAGTAAGTAGAGAAGAGCAGGAATTGCTCAGGAGTGTAAGATAGCCTGAGGCTCTTTCCCTTCTCTCCTTCCCCTTCTTTCTCTTCTGGTAAATGCTGGAACAGCAGCAGACTTGCTGCCCCTGCACTCCACTTGGGACTCCTTCTCAAAAAAAATTGATTTCTTCCTATGCTCCCTGAATCACTGCTAATTTATTAGCACTCCACTTTCTGCCCTGGACTCAACTGATTAAATCTAAACAGCCACAACACATTTGTCTGAGTACTTTAAAGTATATATTATGATATTAGGGTTCATTCTATCAGGTGAACATTTCCATTAAGGGTTAAACCCCCACTAACTACTAAGGAGGTACCTTCACATCTTAACCCTGTACTACCTGCAGTATCTTAGAAATTTTCTCTAGATGTCTTAGGAAATAATTAAATATTAGGAGAACATTACTGTTTTAAAGGGGATTGCAGACTCTTTAAAATTTTTAAAGGCAGTAAGAGAAAATTTCAAATATAATGATGAAAAGTGTGCATACATGGCTATCAAATATTATTGGAAATTAATACTTTCACAACCATAAGCAGATTTCCTTTAATTAAAATAAAATAATTTAAAATCACGTGAAAAAAAGGGGGAAAAATAATATAGAAGATGCTTTTATGTTCTGCTAGAAGCCAAATAATTCAATAAAAAAGACATAAATAAAATCAATTACATGAGATAAGATAAGAAATATGAAGGAACATCATTGGTTTTCATTCTGAACACCACTGTAAAATCACCCTCCAATATTTCTTTTCAAAATGTATTTTGATTAAAGTTTCCCAGCTGCCTGACAAAATATTTTAATCTGAGCTTTAGGTATTCACCTAAAAAACCCCATAACTACAAGCTATTTTTAATTTTTCTGGAGAAGCTGTGCAGTGAATTATTAAAAAAAAAGAAAAAGAAAGTGCAAAATAAATCTTTTTCTAATGTCTTTTTTAATTAATTCTGTATCTAGCAGTTTCATCAGGAAAATAAATCACAGAACGCATGTATGTATACACACAAGTATACATTAAAAATGTGTATGTGTTTGCCCCACTCAAATATGTATCTGGTTTCCCACTAGACACAGAAAATGGAAAGACATGTTTCTCTTTTTGTAATACCAGGGGTCAATATTTATTTACATTTGTAATAGCAGATTTATCCTAATATAATGATAGGTGAACTACAAACCAGATTTATATTTCTGGGTAACCTTAATTCACAGGGAGTATTCTGACTAATACCATAAAGGAAAAGAACATTAATGTGAAGATGAGTCATTCTAATAGGAAAATTAGAGACCACTTGTGACAGCTAAACTCCAATACCTTTAAGAAAGACTGACTACACCGATATTAATATACATTTTTATTCATTAAAAATCAAAGGCAGTATCCTGATACAATCTCCTTAGAAAAATCTTACTGCTCATAGTCACCACCATGAATAAAGCCAATAAGAAAATCAGTTACAGAGTCACAGCATGGTGTTCACTTGGAGAACTGAAATTCAGAAGATGTACAAAGGGCGAGAGAGGCAGGGCTCTTCAGGAGGTGTGTTACTGGGGGAAGACTACTGACACCCCCCAGAATCTTCTCTCCATGAGAAGGTCAGAGCAAGGCAGGGGTTGCCGTGTCAGAGCTTGAGATGTAAACCCATGGAGAAAGGAAAGAAGATGTTGATATAAAATGCTCTGTAATCCAGACCCTGCTGTGTCTGTTAATCTCCAACACCTTCCATCTGTAACAATTACAATTACCTAGCACTTGCACAGATTTTTTTCTTTCTGACTCTTGTAAAATAGAAGCCTGAGAAGTTAGCAGAAGTTTGATCAGATACCTTTCTGAGTCTATCCTCAAATGCTCACAGTCCATATCGTCAGATGGCTCATGCAGTTTTTCTTGAATTAACACTATCTAGTGAAGACTCTGGGCAAAGTAACAGCTAGTTTAAGAACACTGAAATTCAGTGTAGCTTTTTTCGGACTTTTAGACTTTTTTTGGACTTGGGAGTGTTAAGTTTATGGTTGGACTTGGTGTTCTTAAGAGTCTTTTCCAACCTAAATGATTCTGTGATTCTATTCTATGATTCTATGTTTATACATTCCAATCAACATAGATTAAAAATATACTAAGAATCAGCAAGCAATACAGGCCAGCTACTTTCCTAGCTCCATTAGTTAATAACTAGGGTTTTTTTAATAATAGCTGCACATTAAAGGATTATGTAAAGTATGCTTATGACCTCAGTTATTGGAAACGTGGCAAGTGTGTTGCCTTGCTACATATATACTTCATAATTTAGGCTACCCAGCTGAGCTTCACTGCATCGCTGCAATTAATGTTTAACTGCTCTGTGAACTTAATTTCATCTTCTTTGGTATTGCTGAAGGTAACACTGTGCAACGTCTAATTTTTCCAGTATCAAAAAATTTACCATAACAAATACAGACAAAATAAAGTGCATAAAACATAGAAATATGTGCTCCATTTCTTTTTTGATGTAGAAAAAATGGCTAAGCAATACAGTCCAATATATGATCTATTCTGTTAAAATAGAAGGAAAAAAAGTTATACCAATATTAAAATGTTTTCTTAGAGTGATGATGAAAATAAAAGCAGTGAGTGAAGTGAAAGAAAATAGTACAGCATAAAGCCAGATGAAATATCCAGAATATCTAAGTAAGTTTCAAAATAAGCAAAGGGGATTTAGAAAAATAAAGTAGCCTAGATTCTGTGAAACTAACAATGAAGCAGAATTTTAACTTACTCTCATCAGACGTCAGAAATGCAAAACTGTTAATGAAGTGTTACTGAATTGATACTAAAGATTAAGGAGAAAAAACCCCAACCAACCAACAAACAAACCACAAAAGACCCCAAACTGGAAAAGTCATCTTTATATTTTTGGTACATTTGAATAAGCCTTGGATAGCACAGTACCCTGTTTCTCAGGTGTTATACAGGCTTGTGTAGACAATTCTACTGCCTAGATTTCTACAAGACCAAGATTATGAAGAAGAGAAGATTCAGGTTAGGAAAAGTTAACATTCCTTATTCAGAGGTTTGCTGGTGTAGCAAGGTGGTGAGGGTTGGCTGACATTACACATTTCAGATATTCAATCTTTAGCTGCAACATTCTTTATGTGTATTTTATCTGTTTCTAGGAACTCTGCAGGGTTCCTGTCCATGTTCTTGGTGTTGCTTTGATTTCAGTTGTATGGAATTAAAAGCTGTGTGGTCAAAAGCCTCTTGAAAACTCAATACAGTTAAAGTGAACTAGCTAGCTCTGATTTTGAAAGTGCTAAATGTGTTTGGGAGAAGCATCTTCATAAATATGTGTCAAAGCTGTTTGCCCACTTTCAGATGTCGCTAGTTTCCACATTTTTATGCCACACCACCTGCAGATCTTCCTCCCATGCTGAAATCCATGCATGTAAAGCTTACACTGTAGACAGAAGAAAAAAAAGGAGGGTAATTG
>VZTQ01012779.1:102625-122290 GCA_013400755.1 Pelecanoides urinatrix | reverse complement strand
CTCTGCAACTGCCTGAAGGGAGGTTGGAGCGAGGGGGGGTCGGTCTCTTCTCCCAAGTAACAGCGATGGGACGAGAGGAAACGGCCTCAAGTTGTGCCAGGGGAGGTTTAGGTTGGACATGAGGAGAAATTTCTTTCCTGCAAGAGCGGTCAGGCCTTGGCCCAGGCTGCCCAGGGCAGTGGTGGAGTCCCCATCCCTGGAGGGATTTAAAAGACGTGGAGATGAGGCGCTTGGGGACATGGTTTAGTGGGCATGGGGGGGGGTTGACGGTTGGACTCGATGACCTTAGAGGTCTTTTCCAACCTTAGTGATTCTATGATTCTATGATTCCTCGCCGCAGTGCCTGTTCCTGGTGTGGTGCATGGCCCCCGTGCCCTGGAACGGGTCGCAGGTGCTCTACCAGAACGTCATCCGGCCCTGCTTCCTCAAGCACCACCAGACCGTGGACAACATGCTGGGCCACCTCAGCACCAAAGCCCTGGACGCGGCCTCCAGCGTCACCCGAGAAGGTAACGTGGGTCCCCCGGTCCCCGCTGTCCTGCTCCGTGTCCAGGGCAGGCGGCTTTCCCTGGAGCACAGCCCGGCTCCGCTGGGACACGGGCAGCTCTCGTCTTAAGTACCGGCAAGGGACCGTCTCTCCGTGACCGTGCTCTCACAGCCACAGCCCACCTGGGGGGAAGAGGCAGGAGCCAAGCGGGGGGGCTCGCTCTCCCCCCTCTGTAATTCTCTCTCTTCTCTTTGCGCCTTCGCGGCCCAGTCCTGCAGACTCTGATCAGCAGCAGAGCCCGGCTGGCGGCCGAGGTGGCACCGCAGCTCAGCTTGTCCGTATGTACGAGCCGCGGTTCCCGCTGCCGCTGAAGGGGCTGTTCCGCGTGAATCGCCCCGCCGCAACCACCGGCCGCTTGGCCGGATCCTGCGGACGGCTGCGGCCAAACCCAGCTCCTGCTCTTGCAGACGCCGGCGTGGCTCACGCGCAACCATCCTCTTCCTCCCTTAGCGTGGGTAGAGCAGGCGCTTTCCCTCTTGCTTCTCCGTAGCCAGAACCCCCCAAGCTGTGTTCCTCAGCGCCGGTGCTTCCATTCAAAGCCCACCGCTTCCTTCTGGGGGCGGGCAGGGCCGCCAGCCCCCCGGGGAGGGCAAAACGGGGCCGCCAGCCCCCCGGGGAGGGCAGAACGTGGCCGCCAGCCCCCCGGGGAGGGCAGAACGGGGCCGCCAGCCCCCCGGGGAGGGCAGAACGGGGCCGCCAGCCCCCCCCGCTGCAGCGGGAGAGGGAGGGAAGGGGATGGTGACACATGGCCACCGGGCCACCGGTTGGGTGGCCGCTACCCTAACGCCCTCCTCGTGTCTCCCGTAGCCTCCAGAGCAGCCCTGAACCTGGCGCAGGATGCGGAGAAGAGAGAGTGAGAGGAGCCGCCGGTNCAGGGGGGCTCTGTCTGTCCTGGGGGTAGGGGGGACGCAGCGGGGCGTCTGTCTGTCCCGGAGAGGTGAGGGGGGGTGTGTGTCTGTCTGTCCATCCTGTGGACGGGGAGGGGTGTCTGTCTGTCCTGGGGCAGGGAGCCGGGGAAGCCTGTCTGTCTGTCTNGGGCCCAGGCCCAGGCCCAGGCCCCACCGCTGCTGCCCGCAATAAACCCCCGGGAGTCCCCGGTGTTCCGCGACCCGCTTCCCCCGTCTGCTCCCTCCGGCGTGATACCGCGCGGCTCCTTTAAGAGCGGGGGCGGTGCCTTTAAGAGAGAGGGCGGGGCCTGTGGCGGCGGCGGCGGGGGTGCGGCGGGATGACGTCAATTGGGGGCGCGCCGGAAGTGAGGTCGACGGTGGCCGGGAGGAGGGCGGGGGGTGAGGAGCGTGGCGGGGCCGTGTCCGTCTGTCTGTCTGTCCGACTGGTTTAACGGCCGGTGGAGGGGTCGGTCTGTCTGTCCTAGGGGGGCTCTGTCTGTCCTGGGGGCCGGGGGGGGCGGGGCGGGGGGCGGGCGTCTGTCTGTCTCGGAGGGGGGGGGGGGGGTCGGTCTGTCTGTCCGTCTGGCTTAACGGGCGGCGTCTGTCTGTCCCTGGAGGGGGGCAGGGGGGCTCTGTCGGTGCTGGGGGGCGGGGGGCGGGGGGCGGGGGGCGGGGGGGGCTGTGTCGGTGGGGGCGGGGCAGGGGGGGGGCGGTCTGTCTGTCTGGGGGGAGCAGTGTAAGGGTCTGTCTGTCTGGGGGAACAGGGAAGGGGGAGGTCTGTGTGTCTGTCCGAAGGGCAGCGCGGGGGCGGTCGGTCTGTCTGTCTGGCAGCCGGGGTGGGGGCAGCGCAGCCCCCTCATCCCGCCCCCCCGCCAGCCCCCCGCGCATGAGGCCGCCCCGTGATGAGCTCCAAGGCCAAGCGGGTGCTGCCCACCCGCCCTGAGCCCCCCAGCCTGGAGCAGATCCTGGCCGACGTGCGGGGCACCCACCCGGCCGACCCCGTCTTCCTCCTCCCCGCGGAGCCCCGCCGGGACCACGGCCCCTCCCCAGGTGAGTCCGCGGGGTTGGGGGCGGGGGGGAGAGAGCGAGGTGGGGGGGGCTCCGCCAGCCCCGGCTGAGCCCCCCGGCTGTGCCCCCCCGCCAGGCTCCCCCGGCCCCGCCAGGCAGGAGGCTGCCGCGGAGGAGAGGGAACGGCTCTACCGGCAGAGCCGCTCCTACGTGGAGATGAACCAGCGGCTGCAGGAATCCCGGGAGCGGCTGCGGGAGCGGCGCGAGGAGCTGCGGCGGGCGGGAGCGGCGCTGGAGCGTGGCATTTCGGAAATGAAGCAGAAAGCTTTCTGAAGGGCGGCAGCCTCCGTCCGGGCAGTGTCGGTGCTCGGGACTCCTCTCCACGGGCACCCTGGACTGCGGCGGGCGCCTCCGGGACACCCTGCGGTTGCGGTTTCGCTTGCCCAAATCGGGGCTAGAACTGACTGTGTGTTGATTTAGGGGGCGATCCGGCGTTGCCGCGACTCGCCGGCGCCTCGCCAGCGCGTGAGAGGGCCGGGGCCGTGCCGCCGTGGCAGCCTGACCTTTCCCCGGGGAGCAGCGGGACCTGCTGCCCGTGCCGGGGAGGGGCTGTCCGGGTGCGGCGGCAGGTTCCCGGTGCCGGGGCGGGGGGGGGCGGGGGAAAGGCTCAGCCCCCGTGTTTGGTCCCTGAACTCGGTGCCCGTGTCCCCGGTGGGTGGCATGTCGTCTGCGCCCTCGCGCCGTGGCTTCACCTATGACTTTTCCATCTGGTACTGCCCCGAGGACGACCATATCGCCTCCCGCATCTCGGAGCGCTTGAAGAAAGAGGGTTTTCGGGGCTACGCAGAGCACCAAGACCAAGTGGCCGGGACGTCTGTCATCCTGACCGCCATCGAGGTCATCGAGGCCAGCCGGGTGGCCATCATCCTCTTCTCCGCCAAGTCCCTGGGCGACCCGTGGTGCCAGCGCGTTTCCCAGTGGAACCTCTATCACATCATCCACTGCCACGGGACCAAGATGATCCCCGTGTGCGTGGGCGTGGAGAAAGCCGAGGTGCCTCCTTTCCTGCGGCACCTCACGGAGCTGCAGTACCAGACCGAGTTCTTCTTCGACAGGCTTGTCAACACCCTGAGAAAATCCCGCTCGGCAGCGACCAAAGCGAAGAGCTGAGGGACCGTGGGGGGGCCGGGGGCCGGTTTCGCAGCCTGTTTGGGGGCCGGGGCCGACGGCGGGAGCGGAGTTGTCCTGTACTGCTAATGAAGGTGGTGGGAACGGGTCGTTGTGGGGGATTGTCACAAATCTCATTAAAAACCTTTCTCGGAGAACTGAAGACGCCACTTTCTGTCCACGCTCCCCCACGTCGCTTGCTGAGCAGGGGCTGAGATCAAAGTAAAACCCCAGGGAGCACTGGGGTCGCTGTGGGTGGTTTTCCACCCCCTCGAGGTGTTCGCTCTGCCCCGCGGGCGCCTCTTCCCCTTCCTGCCCCCCTTAGGGACCTCCTCTCCCTCCGTGGAGCGCGGCAGCCGCCGAGGGATGCGGAGCAGGCGGGCGCTGCCACCCCGCAGCGGGCGAGGGATGGGGGCGAGGGGCCGCCTGGGGCTGCTGCTGCTGCTGACCCTCCCTCCGGCACCGGGACGAGGGGGTGGGGGCGGCCAGCGGGGTCTCGGCATCGCTGGCCGGGGCGGGTGGCAGCCAGCTCGCGGGGATGGGGCTGCTGGAAGTGCTGGGGGTGCTGGCTGGGGACCCCCAGCCTTTTCCACTCAGCGGGGCAGCCGGCCGGCGGCGGCAGGTCCAGGACGGGCTCTCCTCTCCCCGGCAGCGCGGGGCTGGCTCCGGCCGTCGATTATCGGGGGACAGGAGGCCAAACCCCACTCCAGGCCCTACATGGTGTCCGTCCAGCTTGGGGGGGTTCACGCTTGCGGGGGAGCGCTGCTGCACAGGCGGTGGGTGCTGACGGCCGCCCACTGCTTCTCTCAGAGGTGAGTCCGAAGTGGTCGCGTCCTGCCCGGCGCAGGGATGAGGGGGGTCTCGGCGGAGCTCCGCGTGGCCGGCACGGGGCTCCTGCCGACACCGGCTCCCGCTGCGGGGCAGGACGAGGGCTGCCAGGACGGTGGTGGTGGGGCTGCACAGCCTGCAGGAGCGCGGGGCGGCCGCACAGACCTTCCCCATCCGGATGGTCTGCACCCACCCCGGCTACAACCACCGGACGATGGAAAACGACCTTCTCCTGCTCCAGGTGGGGCTTGCGCCGGCCGTGGGGAAGGGTTTGCCGTGGGGCCGGAGGAGCGTGACGGTTGGCGGTGGCAGGAAGCGCTGCCGGGGAGGGGGCCAAGCGGGTTCACGCCGTGCCGGTGCAGCTGCAGCCGGGGCGAGGGGCTGGGTGACATTTCCTCTTCTCACCTCCGAGCGCTGTCACAGCTCGGTGACATCTCCCCGCTCCCGCGGGTGCTGCGCCGGCTCGGTGCTCCCCCTCCGCCGCCCACCCACCGCAGCCGGGTGCTCCCTGCCAGCCCCTCCCCGGGCCGTGGCGGGGGTCTGACGCTGCCCTGCCCGCAGCTGCAGGGGACGGTGACGCTGAGCAAGACGCGGCGGCTCATCGGGCTGCTGCGGGGGGAGCCGGCGGCCGGGGCGACGTGCAGCGTGGCGGGCTGGGGGGTCCGCAGGCACGGTGGGCTCTCGCCCACCCTGCAGGAGCTGGAGGTCGTGGTGCTGGACGCACGGATGTGCAACAACAGCCGCTTCTGGGACGGCGAGATCACCCCCGCCATGATCTGCTTCCAGGGACGCCGCAGGGGCTCAGCACCCTCCAAGGTGAGGGGGCGAAGGGCTTTGCAAGGGGACCAACTGGCTGCAAAGCTCTGTCCCCCCTCCCCGAGCTGCCATTCCCGGGTGTGGGGACTCCGGGGGGGCTGCTCACCCCGAGCAGAGAGGTGAGGTGCCCCCCCCGGCCATGATGGGGTCCCTGGCCCCCAGTCAGGGTCTGCTCCCCACCGTCACCTCCACCCAGGGTGACTCCGGGGGCCCCTTGGTGTGCGGGAAGCGGGTGGCCGGCGTTCTGTCCTTCACCAGCCCGAACCCCACCGACCTTTTCAAGCCACCGGTCGCCACCTCGGCCGTGACGCACAAGAAATGGATCCAGAAAACGATGCGGAAGGGCTGCGGCTCCCCCCAGCCCGGGCGCGCGGGACAGACAGACCACCCCTTCTTATTTACACAGGTTGGCTTTTAATTCTTAATACTGTCCAGAGTCCCGGTAAAATAACATCCTTAGTACATACATACAGCGATGGGGGGGAAGCAGCACCGCGAAACCCGCCGGGATTGTCCGGAGAGGAGGGCTGGAGCCGACGGGCGCACGAGGAGCAGAGGCTGGCGAAAGCGGGGCTGGGCTGTGGGGCTTGAACCCGGGGCCGCGGCCGAGCGCGTGGGGCGATGCTGGCCCTCCTGGCACATCCTACGCTCGATTACGGTGCTTGGGAGTGGGGACACACGTTGCCCCCGGGGACTTTGCCCCCTTTTCTTCGCCCCCGGGTCCTGCTGTGCTGGCTGCAGCCTCCCAGCCGCTGCCGGAGCCGAGGTCTCCAGCCGGCACCTCCCCACGACCCCGGAGCACATCCCTGGGGACCCCATGGGTGTCCCCACAGCCCTGGCGTCTCCCCGGCCTCAGTGCGTACCCCTATGGCCCACTGCCCGTCCCCACGGCCCCAGAGCCCCTCGCTATATCCCCGCACCCCCATCTGTATCCCTGTGTCCCCTGCACGTGTCCCCGCAGCACCCCCGTGGCACTGGTACGTGGGGGGCTCATAGGTCACCCCATCCAAAGCAGGCAGCGAGTGGTGGAGTGGGAGGACCGGGAGGCACCCAGGGGGTCGGGGAGCACCCAGGGGGTCCAGAGAGCACCCAGGGGGTCGGGGAGCGCCCGGATCGGGGGGTCCCTCCACAGCCCATCCCGCTCTCCGGGGCCGAGGACCTTCCTGCACGCCCCCACCTCAGCACACGGGGCAGCAGGAGCGGGGGCGTCCCCGGTGCTTTGGGGCTGTGGGAGCCCCCCTGCTCGTGGGCGTAATCCAGTCCTGGGTGGATTCGTGTCCACGGCAGGTGGGGACGCACCGAGCCGGGACAGGGCTCTTCCAGCNCCCCAGTCAGGGTCTGCTCCCCACCGTCACCTCCACCCAGGGTGACTCCGGGGGCCCCTTGGTGTGCGGGAAGCGGGTGGCCGGCGTTCTGTCCTTCACCAGCCCGAACCCCACCGACCTTTTCAAGCCACCGGTCGCCACCTCGGCCGTGAAGCACAAGAAATGGATCCAGAAAACGATGCGGAAGGGCTGCGGCTCCCCCCAGCCCGGGCGCGCGGGACAGACAGACCACCCCTTCTTATTTACACAGGTTGGCTTTTAATTCTTAATACTGTCCAGAGTCCCGGTAAAATAACATCCTTAGTACATACATACAGCGATGGGGGGGAAGCAGCACCGCGAAACCCGCCGGGATTGTCCGGAGAGGAGGGCTGGAGCCGACGGGCGCACGAGGAGCAGAGGCTGGCGAAAGCGGGGCTGGGCTCTGGGGCTTGAACCCGG
The DNA here is from genome assembly GCA_013400755.1 of Pelecanoides urinatrix. NCBI lineage: Eukaryota > Metazoa > Chordata > Aves > Procellariiformes > Procellariidae > Pelecanoides > Pelecanoides urinatrix. The sequence goes on along the minus strand of VZTQ01012779.1, from coordinate 115,271 downwards.
GGCCGCGGCCGAGCGCGTGGGGCGATGCTGGCCCGCCTGGCACATCCTACGCTGGGTTATGGTGCTTGGGAGTGGGGACACATGTTGCCCCCGGGGACTCTGCCCCCTTTTCTTCGGTCCCGGGTCCTGCTGTGCTGGCTGCAGCCTCCCAGCCGCTGCCGGAGCCGAGGTCTCCAGCCGGCACCTCCCCACGACCCCGGAGCACATCCCTGGGGACCCCATGGGTGTCCCCACAGCCCTGGCGTCTCCCCGGCCTCAGTGCGTACCCCTATGGCCCACTGCCCGTCCCCACGGCCCCAGAGCCCCTCGCTATATCCCCGCACCCCCATCTGTATCCCTGTGTCCCCTGCACGTGTCCCCGCAGCACCCCCGTGGCACTGGTACGTGGGGGGCTCATAGGTCACCCCATCCAAAGCGGGCAGCGAGTGGTGGGGTGGGAGGACCGGGAGGCACCCAGGGGGTCGGGGAGCACCCAGGGGGTCCAGAGAGCACCCAGGGGGTCAGGGAGTGCCCAGATCGGGGGGTCCCTCCACAGCCCATCCCGCTCTCCGGGGCCGAGGACCTTCCTGCACGCCCCCACCTCGGCACACGGGGCAGCAGGAGCGGGGGCGTCCCCGGTGCTTTGGGGCTGTGGGAGCCCCCCTGCTCGTGGGCGTAATCCAGTCCTGGGTGGATTCGTGTCCACGGCAGGTGGGGACGCACCGAGCCGGGACAGGGCTCTTCCAGCCCGGGGAGGGAAGCTGGGGGGCTGCGGATGGGGATGAGGGGCCCCAGACCCTTTCCAAGGGGTTGGGCACCCCAGTGCCAGCTCAGCACCCTGTCCCCTCCCAGGGCAGCTCCCCAGCACGGTGACATGACCCTGCGAGCACCCCCCCGGGGACGAGCCCCTCGGGACTCCGGCCGCCCACCAGCCCAGCTCCTCCCGCTCCTTTTCCACCCACCGCCGCCTTGAACCAGTGCAAGCACCACAGCTGCGGGTTACCCGTTAGCAATCAGCCGGGCACCTTAATTAGGAGCCTCCAGCAGCACAAATGGGGGGGTCCCAGCCCCGTCTCACCACGCGCTCTCCCCTCACGAAGCCTCTCCCTGCCTTGATCCAGCCATGCGCTCCCTCCCCTCGTTAATAAATGAGCTGCGATTGCTGGCAGCGCCGGGTGTTGGTGCCGAGACGAGCTGAAGCGTGCGGTGGAGACCTGGCGCTGGGGTGCGGCGTGCAGGATCAGGCCCTGGATCAGCCTCTGCCCGAGGCGGGTGAGCGGGATCGGGGGGGACACGGGGACACGGCCCCTGCTCGCCTTGTCCTGGGGTGTCCATCAGCGGGAGGAGATGGCCACCGAGACGCACCTCGGTTTGGGGCATCAGCCCCGTCCCCAGTGCCCAGCGGGTCCCCCCAGCTCTCCCCGCTCCTCGGCACTGGGCACCGCGATGCTCCGGCACAGCCAGTCCCCAGCCGGGGCAGGCAGCAGGTTGGGGTGACTCGCCGGTCCCCAGCTGTCCCGCGTCACCATCCCCCCCCCCAGCACAGTCCTGGCCAGCTCCCGTGGGGCAGGGGGTGTCGCGGGACCCTCGCCGGGGCTTCACGTGCTGCTCAAGCCTGGATCTTCTTCACCGCCTTGTCGGCCACCACCGTCACCGCCATGGGGCTGGGGACGTAGTTGAAGGGGGTGACGCGGGCGGCTCTGCTCGGGGAGCCGTGCCGGCTGGCAGGGAAGGTCCCGGCCGGCGCCTCGTGGCCGAAGGAGATGGGCAGGGTGGCCTTGGCGGGGGCCGGGGCTTCGCCATCGCAAGCGGCGCGGGCGTGCGGAGGTCCCTCGCGGGTCTCCAGCGTGGGAGAGGTGCTGGAGTTGGTCTTGGTGGTGGTGAAGTCCTCGGTCTGCACCACGGCGTCGCTGGTCTTCCTGGGGCCGGGGGTGCCGGGACGCTCCTCCTCGGCAGCGCCCGCCAGCGGCAGGGCGGAGGAGGGCAGGGTGCTCTTGAGGATGTGGGGGATGTCTTCATCCCGAATCCTCCGCCACGTGCCCTTCATCACCACCACCGGTGGTTTCGCCGGCTGCCCGCCAGGCACCGCCTCGGGCTGCCGCCGCCGCGCCGAAGCCTCGGAGCGGGCGGAGAGGACGGAGGAAGGGCTGCCCGTCCTCCGCCCCACGCTGATGTTGGGCGAGGACGAGTATCTCTTGAAGGGCTCGGGCGTGGGGATGCTGGTCTTCACCGGCAGCCGGGACGGGCTCTCGGAGCTGGTCCTCCGCGGCGGCTTGGCACCGGTGGGGGCTTTGCCGCCAGGCTGGGCCCTGGGGCCGAGGGGCCGTGGGCTGGGGGCCGCTGGCTTGGCCGCCTTGAGCTCCTCGCAGCGGGAGGAGCAGAGGAAAACAGCCGGGAGGGCGGCGCGGCTGCGCTGCGGGGAGGTGCGGCGAGGCAGCGATGTCGCCGGCTGCGCCGGGGAGAGCTCGGCGCGGTGTCGCAGCAGCAGGCTGGAGGATTCCTTGATGAAAGTGAGCTGGCGCAGAAAGCCGGAGCGATCCGAGTCGCTCCCGCTGGAACGGGCAGACGACATCCGCACCAGGTTGAGCCGGCCGCCCCCCGGCCCGCCGCCCCGCGCCTTGCCACCGGCCGCCTGCTCCTCCAGCACCGGCATGGCCCCCCGGCCCGGCAGCACCTTCCTGCTGGGCTTCTGCATGAAGGGGATGCGGACGGGCGATTTCTGCGTCTTGGACTGTTTGGGGGCCGGGGACTTGGGGGCCGGGGCTCTGGCCGGTGGTCCTGGCGGGGAGGGCGAGCCGCCCGCCTTGCCCGCGGCCGGGGGACCCTGCTTGGTGAGCTGGGAGGGCGACGGCAGCTTCTTGGGTGCGTGCTGGGAGGGGGTGGAGGTGCGGGAGGAGCCCGAGGAGGGGGGTCCCTTGCCGATGCGGGCAGGCGGTGTCGTGCTCCTCTTGGGCAGCGCCAGGTCCCCAGTTTCGGGGGGCTTGCCCAGCCGGTGCAGGCTCCGCGAGCGCTGCTGGCTCAGGGGGAGGTTCTTGGCCGGCGGCGCCTCGGGCTTCACCGCGGGGCTTTTCTTCGGGGTGGCCCGCGGGCTAGGGGCGTCCTTGGCCAGGCTGGGCATGTAGATGACGGTCCTGCCACGGAAGACCACGGGCAGGTTGGGCACCGGCTTGGTGGGCGCCGGGCTCCGCTCTGCCCTGGCGCTTCCGCGGCCGGCGGGACGGGCACCCGGCACGTCCTTCCTCTCCGGGCGGCTCTTGCTGTGCTCCCTCCTCGCCGCATCCCGGCCGGCCGCACTGCCGGCCCGTTTCTTCTCCTGCCTGCCCAGGGAGAGCTGCAGGGTGGACCCGACCGAAAGCCCCGACACGAAGGAGAGGATGGAGTCGGACTCGGAGGAAGGTTCCCGCGAGAGGGAGGCAGCAGCCTGGTGCAGCCAGGTGACGATGGAGTTGGCACCCTCCTGGATGGCTTGCCACTCCACGCTGTCCAGGTCCGAGCCCCGGTCGGAGCCGGCGTCCTCGGCGGGGCGATGCCTCGCCTCCGCTTTCCGCTCCCTCCCGCCGGCGCCCAGCGGCTTCTGCTTGCGCTCCACCACCCTCCGGCGAGCCGAGGGCCGCCGGCGCTTGGGCATGGCCGAGCCGATGCACTTCTGCAGCAGGTCGTCCTCCGAGTTGAGGCTGGGGGAGGTGGGGGAGCCCCCCTGTGCCTGCCCCGCCACCACGGCCGACCGCGGCCGGGGGGCTTTGCCGCAGGGCTGGCCCCGCTCCTCGCCGTCGGAGAGGTTGGCATCGCTCAGGGAGCTCAGGGAGGAGCTGAGGGAGTAGCACGGCGGCGTCTCATCGGCGATGAGGTTGTTCTGTGGTTTTGCCTTCGCCGGCCGGGGACCGGGCTCGGGCTCTCTCCGGGGGACGGAGCCGCCCCAGCGCTCCCTCCTGGGCGCCCGGCCGGGCTGGGCTCCGCTGCCGGACACCTCCCTGCCCGCCTCGGGCAGCTCGTCCGAGTCCTGCTCGTAGAAGCAGTAGACGGCTTCCTCCGTCGGCGTGGTGTGGCACAGTGACTGGAAGGCCACCCCGTCCTCCTGGGGAGCATCCTTCCTCCCGGGGGGACCACTGGTCCTCCCCACCTCCAGCTCCAGGCTGGATCCGCTCTTCGGGGGGTGCTGGCCCCGCTTCCCCTCCCCGCCTTGGCCACGGCTCGATCCCGCTTTCCCTTTGCAGGCTGAGCTCAGCCGGGCAGGCGCCGAGCTGCCGGAGGCGGCTCTCCTGGCCGGGATGGTGCCGGTGCTGCCCGCCTCGTGGTGCCCCTGGGGCAGGACCCCCGCCGGGCGCCCCGTCCCGGGGCCGTGGGGGTGCTCAGCCTCCTCGGTGGCCGGGTAGCGCAGGGTCTCGTCGCTCAGTGAGGCGGCGCTGGAGAAGTTGACGGGGGTCCCGTCGGCCGAGTCGGTGAAGGAGTCGTCGTCCTTGAAGAGGTCGCGGGTGGTGGCACGCAGGTGCTTGGGGATGCCGGGGTGCGCGTGGGCTGGCACCAGCATGTAGACAGGGACGTGAACCGGCTTCTTCGTCTGGGGGTGCAGGACCTGGCCGGAGAGCAGGGAGGTCTTCACCTTGCGGAAGCGGGAGGGCATGGCGGAGCTGATGCACTCCTTCAGGATCTCGATGTCGTCGTCGTCGGGGGGCTCGGGGCGGTCGGCTCGCCGCCGGCCCTCCAGGTACCGCTCCTCCCGCCGCTCCTCCCGCTTCTCGTGAGCTGCGAAATTCAGGCTGTTCTTCTCCGGGAATGTGGGCATCAGCTTGAGCTCCACGTCCTTCTGGACGTAGTGCTCGTGGAGGGGCAGGGCGCTCAGGCTGGAGGCGCAGGAGAAGTTCTCGTTGGGTTTCTCCACCGTGAAGTAGACCATGGAATCCAGGTCCTGGGGCAGCTGGAAGCGTTCCTTGAAGTCAGTGATCTCCATGAATTTCTTGACGTTGTTCTCCCACTGGATGTTGAACTGGCTGGTCTCCTTCTCCGGCTGGCAGCCCAGCTCAAAGAGGGGCGTCTTGCTGCGGCTGGGCGGCATGGTCTGCCCAGGGCTGTCGGGCAGCTCGCTGGGACTGATGGTGCCGCTGATCATCTCGCTGCACGGGTCGCTCTGGATGGAGCTGGCGATGGAGGGGCTCTCGAAGCTGCCCAGGGAGCTGACGGAACTGCAGCGGCTCATCACCAGCGGCGTCTCCTGGATGTAGTTCTCCGAGGAGCTCGAGGGCGTGAGGTCCTCCTGGCGTGACGGTGATGTCTCCCGCAGGAAGGCCTTGTCACGCTTTGGGAAGGGGATGGTGATGGGCTGGGAAATCCTCACCGGCGTGGCCGGATCTAGATCCGCCGCCTTCTCCTTCTCCTGCCTCCCATCCTCACCTTCCCCGTCCCCTTCCTCCATCTCCAGGATCTCCAGGGAGGAGTCGCTGTCCAGGTCGTTCTCACTGTGGCTCTGCCCGTCCAGCACATTGTCAGCCGAGGAGAGGGAGGAGAGGGAGCTGCAGCGGGAGAAGCAGATCGGGGTGTCCTCCACCGAATATTTCTGCACCGACTCCTGCTCTGTCGTGGTCGGTGGGTGGGCAGGCAGCTTCTCCGGGATCTTGCTCAAGGTCTCGGCCGTCTGCAGCAGCGCAGGGGGGAGCCAGGCTTGCTTTCTGCCCAGGAGGGAGGAGTGGTGACCGGCGCCGGTGGCCGTGCCGCTCTTGGCCAGGCTCTCGAGCAGGGGGACGTGCTGGTAGGACGGGGAGAGTTTGATGGTGCGGACCTGGGGGTCGGGGGAGAGCTTGCTCCCCACCTCCTTCTTCCACTCGGGCTCCTTGTCCAGCGCCTTGGGGCTGGGGAAAGTCACCGTCTTCTTGGCCCGTTCGGGCAGGTCTCGTGGCTCCGGCTTGTCCGACTCAGCCGGGTCTCTGCCCTTGAGGGGTTCGACCCGCTCCGGTTTGCCGCCCAGGATGCTCTTGAGGTCGAGCCGGCTCGGCCGCTTCTGGTACCGCTGCAGCTCGTCCCGGTAGTCGAGGAAGGCGGCTCTGGTGCAGGGCTTCATGTGCTCCTTGGTGCAGTAGCCGTCGCTGGTGCTGCCGCTGTTGAGGCTGTCGTTGGACAGGCTGGTGTAGGTGGTCTTCAGCCGCAGCAGCGTGTGCGCCCGGCTCAGGCTCTCCCGCTTGGCGAAGCCGCCGGCGTCCGAGAGGCGGCACGGCGAGCAGGACTGGGCACGCGCCTCGTGCCCCTCCTCGGGGCCGTACTGCCAGTCCAGGCAGTGGTCCTCCGAGCTGAGGCTGAAGCTGTCATCCGAGGACGTGTGCATGGTGGAGATGTCCTCCACCAGCTTGTCGATCTTGGCCACCGTGCTGGAGATCTTGTTGGCCAACTTCTCGGCGGCCAGCGAGACGTCGTCCTCCGGCAGCGGTAGCTTTTTGGGCTCGGCTGGTTTGCCACTACCGTCCTTCTCTGGCTCCGGGCATCGCCTCTGTGCCAGCGCCCGGGGCAGCGCCTGTCCCTGGAGGAAGGAAGAGTTGAGGAACATGGAGAGGACGGAGGCACTGGCCGTCTCCACGCCGGTGGAGACGTTGGGCACCTCGTCATCGTCGAAGCAGCCGGAGTCGGAGGCGTAGTCCTTCACCAGGCTCTCCATGTGCCGCGTTGGCTTCTTGGTGCTCTGGTTCTTCAGGCTCTGCTTCTCCATGGAGTCGAAGGTCTCGGCCAAGTGTTTGGCGTCCAGCTCGGCCTCCAGCGCCTTCTGCTTGCGCATGTAGAGCGAGGGCATGCAGGAGCCCGGCGAGACGACGGCGGCATCTTTGTACTTGGGGGGCCGGTTGGTGAGGAGGTTGCGGAGAGCGGCCGCGCTGCCCATGGCGATCATCTTGTGCTTGGAGTGGATGAGGTTGCGCAGCATGCTGACCGCCCCCAGGTCCCAGAGCAGCTCCTGGTCGCGGGGACTGCGGGCGGACAGGTTCCAGAGGGTGCCGCAGGCGTTGCTGACGATGGTGAGGCTGTGCGAGCGCAGGTGCTGCAGCAGCGTCTGCAGGCAGTTGTGGTCCCGGAGCACCTGCCTGTGGGATAGAATCATAGAATCACAGAATCACTAAGGTTGGAAAAGACCTCTAAGGTCATCGAGTCCAACATCACCCCAACCCCCCCATGGCCACTAAACCATGTCCCCAAGCGCCTCATCTACACGTCTTTTAAATCCCTCCAGGGATGGGGACTCCACCACTGCCCTGGGCAGCCTGTGCCAAGGCCTGACCACTCTTGCAGGAAAGAAATTTCTCCTCATGTCCAACCTAAACCTCCCCTGGCACAACTTGAGGCCGTTTCCTCTCGTCCTATCGCTGTTCCTTGGCAGAAGAGACCGACCCCCCCTCGCTCCAACCTCCCTTCAGGCAGTTGCAGAGCGCGATGAGGTCTCCCCTCAGCCTCCTCTTCTCCAGGCTGAACACCCCCAGTTCCCTCAGCCGCTCCCCATCAGACTTGTGCTCCAGGCCCTTCCCCAGCTCCGTTGCCCTTCTCTGGACACGCTCCAGCCCCTCCATGTCCTTCTTGTCGTGAGGGGCCCAAAACTGAACCCAGGATTCGAGGTGCGGCCTCCCCAGTGCCCAGTACAGGGGCACGATCCCCTCCCTGCTCCTGCTGGCCACACCAGTGCTGATACAGAATAGGGGGGACCCCCAGCCGTCAGGATGGTCCCTGACCCCCTCCCCAGCACCGTCCCCGCTCCGCGGTGACCCTCACCTGTAGTCTTCCCGCGTGGCGACCAGGCTGGAGACGTTCCTGAGGATGCCGCCGCCGCTCTCGATGATGGCCAGGGAGTTGCTCTGGCACTTGTAGGTGAGGGTGCTCACCAGGAAGCCCAGGGCTCCCTCCACCCCGCAAATGGCGGCTTTGTTCTCCGTGCTGTGCGCCGACAGGTTCCACAGCGCGCTCAGGACACTCTTCAGCGTGGATTCCTGTCCCGGGGGACACACACACACACATCCATCACCCTCCGCATCCAGCCGCCCCGGTGCCCGCTCCCCCCGGCCCCGGCGCTCACCTTGCCGGCGTGCAGCGCGCACCGCGTCAGCCCGGTCACGCTGCCCACCTCCCGCAGCACCTTCTTGCTGTTGATGTCAGCCCTCCAGGAAAGGTTCCTCAGGATGCTGGAGACCACCTGGGAGGGCAGAGTGGGGTGGGTGGGTGCGGGGACCATCCCCTTCCCCGGGGGAGCCCCCTCCCCACGCCACCAGCACCCACCTGGTGCAGCTCCTCGCTGTCGGAGCCCAGCTGAGCCACGATGGCCTCCATGCAGCCCCGGCGGGAGCACAGCGTTGCCTGCGAGGAGGATGAAGGCGGTGAGAGCGATGCCGCAGCCCCCTGGTCCCACCCTGCCGCCCCCCCCCCACCCCAGCTCCCCCCCCCACCTTGTTGACCACGTCGCCGAAGGTGAGGTTGGTGAGGGCCATCCCCGCGTAGCGCCGCAGAGCCAGGTTGAGGGAGTCACTCGTCATCTTGTGCATCTCGTAGTCCACCTGCAGCAGCTCGGCCACCGCCTGCAGCCCGCCTGCGGGATGGGAGAGGGGGTGACTCAGGCAAGGGACCCCCTCCCCCGCCCCCAGCACCCTTTCCCCAGCGCTGGTGCTGGTATTGCACCGGGTGGGTGGGGGTGCCTGCAGCGCACCAGGGATGGAGCCCCCCCACCCCGCGCTCACCCAGCTCGTTCATGGCCCGCCGGTACTCCTCGTCGAAGGAGAGCTTCATGATGGCGCAGGTGGCCTGGCAGATCTGCGGCTCGATGGGCACCGGCGCTGCGGGGAGAGGCGGGTGGGTCAGCCCCGGGGTCTGGCACCCAGGGTCGCCCACCGCCGGCACACGCGGATGCTCACAGCCGCGTTCACCGCCACGCACGCGCGCCGGCACCCCGCTTGCCCCCGTACCCGCGCCGCCCTCGGTGCCTCTGCCCCCGTCCCTGCTCTGCATCTGCAGCCAGTCCCAGCAGGTCTCCGAGTAGGAGCGGATCTGCTCCAGCACGTGCAGCACCCGCATCTCCTTCTTGGCTTGGCCTTCGTCGGGCTGGGAGAAGACGATGTTGTGGAGGGCGGCGTTGGCACGCATGCGGGCGTCCTTGGCGCCGGCGGGGCTTTCGGGGGGCCCCGGTTCGTCGTCCGAGTCGTGCAGGATCTGGATGAGCAGGGGCAGGCAGCCCGACTTGCGCATGGCCAAGCAGCTCTCCTGCGAGCTGGACATGGCCAACAGCGTGCGGGACATGTCGTCCTTGTCCCGCGTGGCCAGCATGGACAGGAGCCAGAAGACCACCTCCACCTGCGGGACGGGGACTCGGGGTTACACTCAGCCACCCCCCCCCACTCCCCGTGCTCCCCATCCCAGCCGGGCTCCGGCGCGGCTGCCCCTCACCTTGCTGCTGCCCCCCTCCTCGGGGTGGGTGGGGGGGTCCAGGCTGCCGTTCCCCTCCATGCCCGGCACCTTCCCGCAGAGCTGCAGAGGAGGGGGCAGGTTGCAACGCGCCGTCCTCGCCCCCCCTGTGCTCAGCCCCTCCCCGCTTTTCAGGCACCCACTGGTGCCATTACATTCAGCAGCGTTTCCCAGGCGGTGCCGGCGGTGCTTTCGTCAATGCTGGGGTTGTATTTTTAAGCCGGAATCGGGGCTGAGCGGGGCGGGGGGGGCTGCCACAGCAGCAGGTTCGGGAAAGGAAGAGCGTGGGCGAGGCGCGTGGGGGGTGGCACGGACTGTGGCGGGGCCGAGCCCACGGCACTGCTTGTGTGGGCTGGCGATGGAGGGGCCGTGCGGCTGGCTGGGGTGATGGAGGGGCCGTGGGCGATGGAGACAATGGGGTGATGACAGGGCCGTGGGTGATGGTGGGGCCGTGGGTGATGGAGAGGACGGGGGTGATGGAGAGGACAGGGTGATGGAGGGGCCGTGGGTGATGGTGAGGATGAGGTGATGATGGGGCCGTGGGTGATGGTGGGGCTGCAGGTGATGGAGGGGTTGTGGGCGATGGACGGGCCGTGGGTGATGGCGAGGACGGGGCGATGGTGGGGCCGTGGGCGATGGAGGGGCTGTGGGCGATGGAGGGACCGTGGGTGATGGCGAGGACGGGGTGATGGCGGGGCCATGGGTGATGGAGGGGCTGTGGGTGATAGCGGGGCCATGGGCGATGGAGAAGACAGGGCGATGGAGAGGACGGGGTGATGGAGGGGCTGTGGGTGATGGAGACAACGGGTTGATGACGGGGCTGTGGGTGATGGCGGGGCCATGGACGATGGAGAAGACAGGGTGATGGAGAGGACGGGGTGATGGAGGGGCTGTGGGTGATGGAGACAACAGGGTGATGACGGGGCCGTGGGCGATGGAGGGGCCGTGGGCGATGGAGGGGCCATGGGTGATGGCGAGGACGGGGCCATGGGTGATGGCGAGGACGGGGCCATGGCGAGGTGCCCGCCTTGGCGGCTCCGGCGGCCGGCAGATGCTGCGGGAGGCACCGCGCCCGCCCGCCGCGCGCCGTGGCCTACTTCTGGTCTCCATGGCAACTGCCCATTTCACGGTGCCCGAGCCACACAAAGCCCCGGCCGAGCCCCGCCGGCGGCCGAAAGGGACGGGGACAATGGCGGGGGCTGCGCCTGGCCCCCTCCTCCACCCCCCCCGGGCTCCGCTGCCCCGCGGGGAGCAGGGCCAGACCCCGGCCATGGCTCAGCCCCCTCCCCGCTACCTGCGGCTCCGGCTGCTGCACCTTGTCCTGCGCCTCCATGAGCTCCTTGTCGATCTGCTCCAGCCGGGATGCCCGGATCTGGGGGGGGCAGAGCGGGCGTCAGCGAGGGCTGGGACCGCCCCCCCAGCACCCCCAGAGCCAGGCGTGAGGGTGCGCGGGGCTGGGGGCAGCTGGGTGCAAAGTGCCAGGGTGCAGAGGGCTGGGTGAGGGGGCATGGCACTGGGTGCAAGGGAGCACGGAGCTGGGTGCGAGGGTGCAAGAAGCTGCATGTGAGGGCGCACAGAGCTGGGTGCAAGGGGCCGATGCCCGGGTGCAGAGGGCTGTGGGGGGGGGTGGATGGCGCTGGGTGCACGGGGGCGCAGAGCTGGGTGCGAGGGTGCACAGGGCTGGGTGCGAGGATACATGGCACTGGGCGCAAGGGAACACGGATCTGGGTGCAAGGGTGCAGAGGACTGGGTGTGAGGGTGCATAGCGCTGGGTGCAAGGGTGCATGGAGCTGGGTGTGAGGGTGCAAAGAGCTGGGTGCAAGACTGCACGGTGCTGGGTGCGAGGGTGCACAGGGCTGGGTGTGGGGGAGCAAGGAGCTGATGCCAGGGTGCAGAGGACTGTGTGTGGGGATGCATGGCACTGGGTGCACGGGAGCACAGAGCTGGGTGCGAGGGTGCACAGGGCTGGAGATGGCAGGATGGAGCGGGAAGGCAGCTGGAGCCCCGCAGGCAGGGGACGGGGGCAGCGAGGAGGGGAAGGGACGGCTCCCTGACCTGCGCCCGCTGCACCATCTCGTCCGCCGTCCCGAAGCGCTCCTCCATCAGCGAGCGGATGTGCTGGGCCTCGAACTCCAGCTGCTGCCGGATCAGATCCATCTGCATGGAGAACTGGGGGGGCAGAAGGGGGGGTGGGGGTGGCGTGAGGGGGTCCTGCCCGCGCCCCGGGGCCGGGGGGGTGCTGGGACACCCCCCACTCACCGTCTCCACGTGGGGCAACTCGTCCAGGCGCGTGGCCAGGCTCTGCAGCTGGGCGTAGTACCAGACCTTCTCCTTCTCCTCCTTCTCGATCTCGCCCAGCAAGAAGCACCTGGGGACGGGGAGGCGGGGGGGAACCCCATCAGCACGGCCCCTGGCCCCCCCCTGCCCCCCTGCATCACCCCCGGCCATCACCTCTCCCGGTCGAGCTCCTCCAGCAGCTGGAGGGTGGCTCTGCCCAGGTCCCCGGCGCCGTCCCGCTGTGGCGCGGGTGGCAGTGGGATGTCCTCGACGCTGCGCCCGGCTCCGGCCACCTCCGGAGGGAACTTGAGGTTGTAGAGGCTGGTGATGTCCATCTGCAGGGCTGGGGAGGGGGACAGCGGCGTGAGGGTGGGCTTGGCGGGGACCCCCCCCCTCCCCACCCTGCCTGAGCACCCACCTTTCAGCTGGTCCAGGACCTCCGTCTGCCCCGAGGACACCATGACCCGCGCCTCCTGCTCCAGCTTGCCCTGGAGGTGCTTCAGGACCTCCTAAAACAGGGATGGAGCCGTCAGCGGGGGGGAGGAACATGGAGGGAACCCCCGTGTGCCCTTCCCCACAGCCCCACCGCGGGGTCCGTGTCCCCCCCGCCCCGGGTTTGTCCTCACTTTCATGTCCGAGGTCTCATTCTCCAGCTTGGAGAGGTGGTTGGAGTTGTCCTCCAGCTCCCGCCGGAGGTGGCTGTTCTCCTTCTTCAGCGCCTCCACCTGCCGCACCAGCTGGTCGTACGAGGCGATGGAGCCGGACATCTTCACCTCCTCCAGCGCCTGCGGAGCGGGGAAAGGTGGGCAGCACCCCGGGGTGCTCCCTGCAGCCTGCCCCACGGCACCCCCCCAGCACCCCAGCACCTGCCCGGGACCCCCGGGGGCCTCCCACCACCCTCATCCCTCCTCCAGGGTAAAATGCCCTGGCAAGAGCTGCTGCCCCCCCCCCCAAGAAGGGACATCCCCAGCACGGG
>VZTQ01012779.1:65016-96597 GCA_013400755.1 Pelecanoides urinatrix | reverse complement strand
GGATCATCCACCCAGGATCATCCACCCGGGATCATCCACCCGGGATCATCCACCCGGGATCATCCACCCGGGATCATCCACCCGGGATCATCCACCCGGGATCACCCACCCGGGATCATCCACCTCCTCCTGAAGAGCAGTTTCTCCCCTGGAGCCATGAAGGGGAATGTTCCTCCCGCTCAGCCCAAGCTGCAAACCACCAGCTCACCCACCAACCCCGCCCCGGGCCACCGCCGCACTGAGCCGGGGTCCTGCCAAAAGCCTTTGGAATCCCGAATTTAAGATGAGAAATTAATTGTTTGGGATTTCAGCGACCTGCCATGCGTCCTTGGCAGTTTCCCCCCGGGGAGAGGGGCTGGTTCTGAAGCAGCAGGAACCCACCCAGCCCTCAATTCGCTTCACCTCCCGCAGCAGGCGGCCAGCGGGCGCTTCCCCGCGTTCCCAGGGCGATCCAAGCAGCGCTTGAGACGCCACAACTGAAGTTAAACAGACGGAACTGCCCTTTAACCACTTCCCAGCAAAGCACGAGGAATTTCATTCATGTAAGAAACCCACTTGAGGAGAAGTGTTTGCTCTGTGTGTTTACCAAAAAGGAGTGCTAAAAAAAAAAAAAGGAAATCTTCAGGAAAACATCAAATCACGATTAAGACTGAAGAGTTTCGNCTTTAACCACTTCCCAGCAAAGCACGAGGAATTTCATTCATGTAAGAAACCCACTTGAGGAGAAGTGTTTGCTCTGTGTGTTTACCAAAAAGGAGTGCTAAAAAAAAAAAAGGAAATCTTCAGGAAAACATCAAATCACGATTAAGACTGAAGAGTTTCGCTCGCCTGTGCCCCAGCCCACACCGTCCCGAGGGGAGCCCGCAGCCCCGGGAGCCGCAAGGCCGGGAGGGAGGGAGACAGCTGGGAGAAACGTCTTTATTTACAGGTGGAAAAGGCTCCCCGCAGCGCTTCGTTACTTCAGAGGAATGAACCTGGAGGAGTGGGTGGCACCGATGCCAGGCCGGCCGTGCTTCACCGGCTTGTAAGTGATGGAGAATTCCCCCAGGTAGTGACCGATCATTTCGGGCTGGAAGAGGAAGGAGAGATCCGCGTTGGAGGCAGCGACCCTCCCTCTGCCCCCCAAGAGCCCCAGGCCAGCACTGCACCTCCCGGCAGAGGGGACAGGCAAACCTCGGGGGCTTTTTGGTGTGCTTTCAGGTTGGATTTTATGCCAGGTACGAGCAGGAAACGCCATTTAATCCTGCCAGCGGTATCGGGGCGCACCACCCCGCTCCCCATCGCTGCAGGTTATCCCACTCCCAGGAAACCTCAGGGATCCGTTTCGTCAGAAACCGGCGCTGGCGGGCAGCGAGCCAGGGCCGAGCGCAGCCGGCACACGCACGCTCCCAACAGCCACGTTATTTCAAAGCCACAATGAAGCCTCGTGAGGCCTCAAGCCCCTCTGCGAGCAGCCCGTCCTCAGGACGGACACTTTCGGGGGTCCCTCAGGGCCAGCTTTGCTCCGAGCAGGAGCCTCGACCTCCCCCTCGGACACGGGGCAGGAGCAGGATCACCCAAGGTGTTAACAAATCAACGCAGACGCATTCGGGAGGCTCGGCGTGGATCAGGACGGCGACTCCTCACCTTGATCTCCACCTGGTTGAAGGTTTTGCCGTTGTAGACGCCGACCATGCTGCCCACCATCTCGGGGAGGATGATCATGTCCCGCAAGTGGGTCTTCACCACCTCCGGCTTCTCCATGGGCGGCGCCTCCTTCTTGGCCTTGCGCAGGCGCTTCAGCAGGGAGTGCTGCTTGCGGCGCAGCCCCCGGTTGAGGCGCCGGCGCTGCCGGGCGCTGTACAGCTGCATCAGCTGCTCGCTGGAAGGGATGGAGAGACCCAGCCTGGAGACCCCGCACCGGCAGCGTTCCCCACTCGGGGAACTTCAAGAAACCGCAGAACCAACCAAATAAAACCGGTTGTCGCGGTTGTTTTAACGCAGCCCGAGCAAAGGGGGCACAGGAGCACCCCCCGGCCCCCCCCGCCCCGCTGACAGCTCTTACTAGGACATGTCGAGGAGCTGGTCCAGGTCCACCCCTCTGTAGGTGAATTTGCGGAAGGTTCGTTTCTTCTTCTGCTCCACCTCCGCCTGCAGCGCCAGGGAGGGAGGCAGGGAGGGAGGCAGGGAGGGAGGCAGGGAGGGAGGCAGGGAGGGAGGGGGTGTCAGGGCCGCCCAGGCCCGCCTTCACCCCCCCCCCAGCGCACACGACAAGGCCGCGGGCACCGAGCTCCACAGGGCGCTCAAGCCGCCCCACAGTCCTGCCGCTGCCGCAACCCCCCCGCCGCCCGCTCCCTCCCACCAGCCCCGGGGAACCGGGCGCCCGCCGCGCTGAGGCCTAGCCCGCCCGGGGCAGCCACGGACCCGGCGGGGCCGAGGGGAGGCCACCCCCCCGCCCCCCAGGGAAGAGGCCGGGCCGCACTCGGCGGCAGCGGCGCCCCCGGCCCCGGGCGGCCGCCCCCCACGGAGGATGGAGCCCGATGGGAGCCGCCAGCACCGCCGCCCGCACCCACCATCTTGGTCCGGTCTCCTCGGAAAGGGCCGCTCTCGGGCCGGAAGCGGCGGATCTCGCGAGAGCCGCGACGGGGCGGAAGGAGCGAGAAGCCCCGCCCTCCGCAGCGCTTCCGCCCTCACTTCCCTTAAAGGGGCCGCGCCCCGCAGGAACGTGGCGGAGCGGGTATGGCGCAGGCCCGCCTTCACGCTACACGGCGGTTGGGGACAGGGTCCTGTTTGAGGGACAGACCCTCCTCTTCCCCCCTAAACCTCCTCCTCCTCACCCAGGGCAGAGAGCAGGGGCCGGGGGCCGAGCACCAGCAGGAGATGAGGCGCCCAGAGGGGTTTCGGAGGCGAAGGGCTGCCTGTGGCGCGGTGGGTGGCTCTGTGAAACTGCTCCTTCCCGCTGCCCCAGGAGCAGCGAGGGACCCCAGAGTCCCTGTCGGACACCCAGAGTCCCGGTGGGACACGCAGCCTTCGTCTTTCAGCGCTGGACCTCCATCTTCCCACACCAGCCTTTCCCGCCGGGGCTCGGAGCGCAGGTGTGAGGCGAGTGCACGAGGTGCCTGCTCCGTCCCGTCACGAGGACGTCGCCCCGCGCCAGCTCCGTCCCCGTCCTGACAAGCGCCGGCTCATCTCTTGGGTTTGTCCCTGGGCAGGTGTTTCAGGTGGATGCAATGGCCTGCGCTAACCTGGAAGAGCTGGTTCCGCGCAGAAGGAATCGGTCTCCAAAACCTTTTATCCAAGAGGAGCTTGAAAGGCGGCAGAGCAGCAACGACTTCAGGTCTCCCTCCATTCCGCATGTCGTTGAAGTGCCACGGTTTTGCTTCATACCGCTTTCCACGGGGTATTTCACACAGCAATAAATTACAAACCAAACCTCAGCGAGGAAACCCAAGCGGCCGCACCGCATCGAAGGCAGAGCACGAAGTTACGCCTGCGCAGAGAAGGCAGGAGCGGCTCCCGTTCCGGCAGGGAAGCACCGCGCGCTTTGCGCTGCTGGGAGTAACGGAGGGAGGAGCAGAGCCAGGAGGATTCACAGCGAGCGGAACTGGTACGATCCAAACACGCAACCACAAAAAACCTCTGAACTGACCAAAGTCCTTCCGAGAGCAACCCAGTGACCTCCAGCGGATACATCCCAAATTCCACCTTGTGCTGAGCAATGCCACATCTGCTCCTGCAAAAAGTCTTTTAAAAAAACTCTGAAGAGTTAAGCCCTATTAACAGCGATTAACGAGAGCAGAGTGGACTAACGAGCATCGATGCGCACACAGCAGCACACAACCCCTGCGAGAAGGTTCCTTGGGCAAGATTTGGTTGTGACGCAGCAGCTGGCCTCGGACTCGCGTATAAAGGAGGGACAACACGCAGCACGTTGTTGCCTTTGAGCCAACGACCCATTTCCCTACACCGGGCTCGTTTATCATGTTAGGACAGTTCACTTCCCACGGGCTTAACCCCACGTTTAAATGAGACAAGCGCTGAAGCGATATTCTAGAAGACCCAGGTCAAATAGTTATGGACACCGATCTACACAGTAAAGTGTTTGTAAATCCGTGTTTTACGCTGCTCTCAGAGAAACCCCCCAAAAAGGAGGTACGCAGTAACGAGATCATCAATGCGAGGTAGCGAGAGCGCGCTCACTGCATCAGGACAGAAATTAGGAACCTGACCGCTGAGTAAGCACTAATAGATGATGTCACCAGGAAAATTCCCTCTGAATTTCCAAAGTGAGGAAAGAGACGGACGAGGGGAACTCTCCTGGAGATGCACAAATCCATGAGGTATCTACACGCGCTCCTTGCAGCTTGTAAGAGCGTTTTTCACAGCGCCTTGAAGCCTCAAGGCCGGACGAAGAGCAGCCTTAGCCCCAGCCCCTGCCGCTATCAACACGCCAATGACTGAGGGCGCACAGACCCGCCCGCAGCACCGGCGACAGGCACGGCAGACGCGGCGCAACGGCCCTTCGCCACGTCAGATCCGATCCAGGTCAGAGCCAGCGACAGCGGTGATGGCTCGTCAGCCTCCACAGAGCAAATCCGACCCCTCACCAGCACAGCCCGTTCTCTCGGGAAGAGGCTTAATGCCACTGCTAGGAGTGTGACGGCCCACTGAGGCACAGCGTAAGCCTGTATACTGATGTTAAGACATGGTTTTCAAGGCTGCCAATTGATTTCTCATGAAAACACAAATTCACAAGAAACTTTTTTGTCAAAAGAAAAAAAAAAAAAAAATGGAGACAGGCTTGTGTTTCTAATCCAAATGTACTTCTCTTTATTCAAACCAGGGGTAATCACTGGTTAGTGCAAAATGCACCTAAACCTTTTGCCTGAGGGAAATCTACATCTTAACAAGGCCTCCGTTAACCCCTAATGAAATCCACAGAGGATTTGAAAGCGTTTGAAGCACAGATCTAACACTGCGCTTTGTAAGTGACTCTGTGCGTCAACAAGTCTGCACCTGCCTTGTTACCAGTTCTATACCGTCAGGTAACAAAAGCAAAATACACTCAGTAGATTTCTTTTAACTCCCAGAGTTTCTGAACCATCCGCCCCACCACTAATGTCAGGAGTAAGGGGGTTGCAGCTTACCCTCACTTCCAACAGTGCTAACGGAAACCCTGTTTTAAATTAAAAAATAAGCCAGCATACATAGTAGAAAATTTCTCTTAAAAATTTCACAATCTGTAAATGTATATATTTTTTTCTTTTAAACATAAAAGTTTACAATATACGGTAAAACAAAGGCTCAGGAAAAATAATTTCAAAAAAAAGAAACCTGAAGTTTTGAATTAAAGCTGAAGACATTTTTAAAACCCTGTAGTTTGAACCAGTGACATTTTCTTTATTTGTGCTGATGGGTTAGAGAAAGGAAAATATTTAAAAACTGCAGTCCAAACACCCACAGCTTTGCCTTCAGAAGCCATCTTCCCCCACCCCCCAAAAAAAAAAAAAATGTTGTTAGGTTTTTCTTCCATCAAGTATGTGATTGTCACAAGTTCAGAAGTCTGGGATTCCTGGGTTCAGCTGGTACCAGACATCCCTGTGTGGACAGAATTCCCTGATTGCCAGCCCACGCTAGCGCCTGTAGGGGTGAAATCCTTGCACGTTATGGTTCTGTCCTCGTCCAAAACCACTTCCTCCTGCAGGTGGGCCACTTGATGGTTGCACCGAGGGGCCTCCGTAGGGAGGGGGCTGCTGGCTGGGATCAGAGAAACCTTGTCCGAAACCACTCAAGTCTTGTCCATACCCTGGGGAGAAGGGGAAAAAGGCAGCAGAGTAAGCTTCCAGTATCATCCACGGGCACAACAGCAGAGGCGCAAATTCAAAACCTGATGCCGCTCCCTCCCCCCATGCACGGCCTCCGGAACAAACACCTCGGTCTAACGTGTTAAGATAAGCAGCTGCTTTCAGTTCTTGCAATTATCTACCTTCTCATACAGAAGAAAGAGGCAAAAAGCAGAACTGAATAGGTATGCAGAAATGGTAGTTTTCACTTTTGAGGTAACCCTACCCAGGCTGGTAGTTAAAACTATTGTATTACGGCTGTTCAGAAGCTTGAAGTGGCTTGCAGGTTTGCTGGCAGCTCATTCTGAATAGTTTTTTGTTTTGTTTTGGGCTGGGTTGTTTATTGGCTAAAAACTAGTACAGTCAGGATCAGCAGAGATGAAGATATAGCAAGGAAGTTTTTCCTGAAATCTCACAACTATTAAACTGCAGCACCTCAGACTGACTGCGCAGAGTTATTTGACACTGGCTTTGTAAAGTCAGCTTCACCATCTTCCCTGGACAGTCAAAAACTTCCTTCGCTGAAAAGACAGGCTGGAGAAGACAATCTTAAATTCCCTTTCAAAAAAGAGTACTGCTGCCTGAATATATATTTTAATTAATTAATCAGCCCCTCTTTCAAGGAATACTCAATTCAAAAAACGTGAATTGAAACATGAGGGGGCAAAGTTGGCAAAGCAGAATCCAGAAGGTTGCTACTACTACACCCATTATATACTTTATAAGGGAACCCTTGGTCCAAATCTGCCCTTAGAAGGAACTAACATCCTTCCCTGAAAACTCACTGCACGGGCAGGCTGAAGTGCATTTGTTGCAAGTTCAAAAACCAAAGCTCTATTTCAAAACCTGACACCCTGTTGCTACTGCAGATGGTGGCGAATACTTCTAAGCCGGCTGAAGATAAGCAGCAGTCAGCAAGCAACTATAGAGCCCTTCTCCCACGTCCCCTACACCACCAACTGCATCCGAGTTCAGTTAGTTTTAAGCCTGAACGGGTACTGTGTCTCAACTAAAGATTACGCTAATGCATGCTGCAAGTTAACGTTTAACTTGTTCTTCCTCAATCTGAGGAAGTAAACGCTTCTCCTCTCCTGCCACTGTCCTCCTGCCTGCTCAGTGAGGCTGCGACCAGCGCTCTGCAACGGGATCCTCGCCGAAGACCAGATTCAGAATAGGTTTAGAGTAAGCAGAATTTGGGGATAGGGAGAAAGGGTGAAGACAAAAGACTTGCTGGAATTCTTGCTGCCAATATGAAAGACAACTAGATGTAAATTAAGAACACTGAGAAATTGAGGAATTTAATAAAAGGTCCTGTAATTAAATACGACTCTTAATCATAACAGTGGCATCAGTGCAAGCTGCTATGAAAGATGGTATTAAGAATCCTAATTACTAAAATACATTTCTGCAGTTCTGCTTCTCTCTATGCAGGCTTAAAGCAGGTTTAACTCTCTTAATCCAAAACAAAGTCTCTTAGCATGTCTTCAGTATTTCAATTTCGAGCTCTGCCTGTCTCTCAGGACTTGCTACCACTAATGAGCCTTAAAACACATCTATCACAGGCTTCTATTAGCTCAAAATGCTAATCCAGTCATTTTTTTTCAGACAGAGATAAGCAGGCAACCAAAAATACAATTTAATTGTTTGCCAAGGGGTGAGGCTCGGAGTGGGAAAAAAAAAATCAAGTTATTCTCACTGTACACTGCAGTGTTACAGCATTAAGTGGTGGAAACCACAGTTCTCCATTTGTTTATCACAAAGGAAACCTACAGCACAAACCTGAACAGCCAGACATTTAAGTACATATTGTCTTCCCCTGCTTTCTTAATTCTTGCTGCAGCTCTCAGCTTGCACCAGCACCTCTACTCTCTAAGAGGGCTGTGCCGACCGTTACGGTTTTACTGTCTTGCTTAAGAACCTGAGCTCAGTTCGATTACACAGGATAAAGCCTCGCCAAGGCAGCAGCTGGGGAAGCAAACAGCAGCGTCATTCATACTTCAGTCGCGAGTTTTCACTTCAGCCAGCTAACGAACATAAAGAACTGCGTTGCCCCTACTCACACAAGTAAACATTTGAGCCGCATTGTTCCCCCCACCCTCTTAAAAGAGACCCTGCAAGAAACACAAGTTAAATTCCCCAAGGCAGATATATCAAGAGCATTGGTTGTAAATAGGCACCACCTACCTAGGTTTCTCACTGCTCAGCCTGACCATAAGAGTGTAAACAAAGTATTGGCGCGTAGCCTGAAGGGTCTTGAGAATAGGTACCCAGCCCTAGTAAGAAATGAGGAGACCAGGGTGACGAACCCCAAGAGAGCCCTGTACAGAGATAATTTTTCAGGGTGAGGGAGACACACCCATGTTAGTGCTTAATTTACTAGTGCTTACATTCATCCTAGCTGTAAACATAGCAGCATTTAAGATGCTGTCAAGCCAGGACAAATCTTAAAATGCCACAATGATTAGATAACTCAGTGCCTCTTTAAAGCCCATAAGCTTTATGCATTTATGTAAATACATGCAGATCAGCTAGACTGCCTATTGTACAGCAATGCTGCTAACTAATTTGCGATCACATGAAGTGTTGAAGCTCTTTAAAAAAAGGTTAAAAGATTTTACACATAGCTTTATGAACAGGTGGATGATTCTGTGGTACTGTAGCATATTAAATACCTCTATCCCTGTTAGCACTTGTACTCGTAACAGCTTTCAGGCTAGAAAAGCACTCTAGGCGAGAGAGACTAACTGCAGTTGTGGTTTAAACAACTAACCTTCTTAGCCTTCTTCCTCAAAATGCAGTACTACACACCTCCTCCTCCCTCTTCCCTCCCTCCCCAGCACTCTTCAGAGACTAACTAAGAAGACCTGAAACATTGCACTGGCAAAGAGGCTTCCTAGAATATACAAGAGGCAAGTGATACCATACACACCAAATACTGGAACCCCCCCTCCCCAGTTTTTCCCAATGTTGGAAAACAGATTCTTCCTTAACTTCGAACACATCCCAAATATTGGCTCCCCGCTGAATATAAATGATTGTGCACGATTTATACTTTATTTAGTAGGGTCCACCCCCCCTTCAGAAAGAGTCTGCAAAGAGACAAGTTCTGGAAAGACAAGAAAAACTTCCTCTTGAGTCACAAGGGCAAAACTATCTATGAAAGCAACTGTGTTTATAACAAACAAACTGAAAAACATTTCAAATTCCTCAA
Organism: Pelecanoides urinatrix; assembly: GCA_013400755.1. Taxonomy (NCBI): domain Eukaryota; kingdom Metazoa; phylum Chordata; class Aves; order Procellariiformes; family Procellariidae; genus Pelecanoides; species Pelecanoides urinatrix. The sequence goes on along the minus strand of VZTQ01012779.1, from coordinate 87,564 downwards.
CATGAGAACATATGCTTGCTTTATAAACACATCTGAAAGGCTAGTCTTCCTTCAGAGTCTGTTTTACATTTTTGGAACTTCGAATAGTATCTATTCAAAGTAACTTTACAACGTGCTCATTTCATAACAGTTTCTGCAGGCACTTTAAATGAAGCAGGCAGGCACTAACACACATGGAGAACTTATTCACATGGGGAACAGTCTTAATCCATGGGCTTACTGCATGCAAAAAGTTCACTTCAGAAGTAAAAAATGACCAATTACAATCCCTTAAAAAAAAAAAAAAAACAAACACACAAAAAGAACCCCAACAACAACAAAAAAACCTCCAAAAAACCAGTATGCCACGAACAGCTCTGTGGACAACACTGCCCAAAAAATAGGGCTGAGTGGAAGAGAACTCCCTCTCAACTTCCACAGGGAGGAGCAGAAATTTTACTGAGGAGCACAACTGTCTAGCAATTTTTTTTTTTTGTAGTACTGTCTGCCTGGCTTAAAACTTGTTACATCAATGTCTTCTGTCTGAAACAGTTATCTATACAGCACAATTAAGCTTTACACACTTCTGACAGAACTATAACTTCAGATAGACAGGAAAGGAATGGGGGGAAGGGAGGAAAAGGCACGCAGCTTGGATTCTTATACCCTGTACTGCTTGCCTCTCGATGCCACCCTTACTCTTGAAGTCTATTCTCCAATCTGATCAGGGTCAGTTACACAAAAAAGTTGACTGCAAGCTCAGTGAAGCTCTTGGAGAAAGTTTTAACTACAGATTTCAGGGTGAGTGCAAATCAGTAACTTATCCTAGCAGTGCACAAGTCTCTGAAGACTATTTCACAGCATACAAGCAATGTTTTAGAGTTGATGAAGAAAATACCCTCTGGCTAGAATACTGTATGACTTAAGGATTGCTTCAGAGCTGGTGGCTGGCATTCCCATCTGGAGAGAAGTGCCTTCAGTGTTAGCAAACTGTTTCTGAACACTGACTTTCTACCCAAGTATAAAAGGAAAGCAGGAAGGGGAGAAAGATCAAGGTGAGTTTATTTTATATGCAGTTACTTACCAAACTGACTATAAGGGAATTCTGGCTGAGCAGTTGGGGGTTTGCTCATGTCCTGAGTTGCCTGAGATGGTGGTGGTGGTGGTGGAAAAGCTAGTGGTGTTGCCCCTGGAGTGGCAGGTGGAGGGGGTACTCCAGGTGGGGCAAACTGGTCAGGTGGAGGAGGTGGAGCACCGTAACCAAAACCTGAAACACGAGGAAAGTACAATACATGTGAAAAGACACAGGTAAACACCACCCTGGCTTCTTCCTTGGCTTCAGAGTATGACACAGGTTTTTTTAAATACTTGTAAGTCTATTAAAAACAAAGTGTTTGTTACCTACAGCTGGCCATACGGTAATTCACTCCTACACCCTGGCAACCACTGTGGCTAAAAGACCCCAACAACGTACTTTCTAACATGAAAAATCTCACCCCAAACGAAGACTGCAGCCACATCAGCAACCAGCAAAGAAAAGTGATAAAGGAGAACTAGGGACCAAACTCTGTGCACTCACACGCGCACGAGAGGCATGAGGATGAAGCCATATCATTCAAGACCTTAGGAGGAAAAAAAGATATCCCAAACAACTGGTTTCTTTGTAGGAGAACAAGCAACTCTAGATAACTGGGTGCTATTTTCCATCTTCTTTTTTAAACCAGGTTTGTGACTAGACTTTTCAAAAGGTGGCCTGAGGGAGTAGGTACTAAAATCCTACTGACATTTCCAATTGCGACCTTAATTCCTTAAGCTTCTCCGAAAATCCCAGCCTGTGTCTAGTCCAGGTCACCATGCAGTAATCTCTACCTTTTCTCTCAGATGTTTTAATAGGGGTATACAATAAATCTAAATTTGTTTAGCAGCACAGTTTTAAACTAGAGAACATAAATGATTACTGCACCCAAGAAGAAAGTAACCCAACTCACCAACAAAAATACTTATATAGTTAATTACAGCTCAGAATATACAATCTAGGCAAAACATCTAATGATAAATGGGGGGAAAACGTAGGGGGAAAAAAAATCCAAGTCCAGAGAAAGATGAGCAAAAGCTGAAAACTGAATTTGGTGATGGACTTACTCAAACTCTTGTAGGTCACTTACTAAATGGTGGAGGGGTGCCATAGCCCTGTGGAAATCCTTGTGGAGGTGGGAATCCTCCAGGAGGTGTAGAGACTATGTATGAGGTAAATGGTGGTGGTGGAGGAGGAGCTCCTCTTCCTGGAGGAGGTGGTCCATATCCACCTAGAAAATTAAGAGAAACCAAGAACTAAAGCGGCTTAATAATGAGAAGTTGCTGCTGAAGTCAGCATCCTCTAGGTGGGGTAAAGCTGTTGGATAGATTTCAGATACAGCCTCATCCTTCTCCGAATTCTTACTTTGGGAAATATCGGTCCTCCAGGTATCCCTACTGTAAATAATTGCAGTTTAGAACGTAATTCCTTGATAACAAGTTAGTGTGGTTGGCAACAGCAGGATGTATGTCAGCTCCCATTACTGATTTGTTAAGAATACACTATCTTCTCCTTCGTTCTTTCAGGACAAATTCAATCAAGTTTTTAAATGTAGGTTAACTACAGAAATTCACAAATCACTGTCAATTCTTAAAGAAACTGCGCCCTCGCTCAGTAGAATTTTTCTTTGTAAATTGGTCCCATATAACGTACTTACCAATTGCCTGTCCAGCTGGCACCCACATCCCTAAAACAGAACAAAAAAAGTGACTTATACATGCATTGAAGCTCTATACTATGAAACAATGATTTAAAAGAAAGTTGATCTTGCTCTGGGCTCTGGAATAGACTGGGTATCCTCCCAGTGCCCCTTACAGATCTATTTGTATGGTCCAAGAAACTGTCTTGGACTATTTCTGAATATGCAATTCTGAAAAGACTCTGAATCATTCAGCAAATAACGCATAGTAAAGACAGCAGTCCCCAAACTCAAATCAGATGGAGCGTTCAAGAACTGCGAGCATACCAAGTACAAGAAACTATACTAGTACAAAGAACAAAAATACTGAGAATCACAGCAGACTAGACATCCAAAGCATTTTTAATATACTACCAGGTTTATCCTAGTTATTTTTGAAGTTTTTGAACCATAAAAACATCATCTTCTGCATTCGTTGCAGCATTAAGATTGAAAGATAAATGTGTTTATGTTTTACATTGATCCTTCCAGTAGATCAGATATCATTTTCTCTACAAATAACCACATTGAAAATAATCTAGTTTCTCAATTTGCGCAGTTGCAGATTAGCACATCTGTGCAGAATGTCAAAGCCTCAGCTGCAGCTTTCAAGTTAATAAGCACCATGGGGAAACAAGCAATCCCTCCACTGAGGTATCATCTATTGTAGCAATAGATGAAGCAGTGACACTCCCTTTAGCCCCCCAGGTGAAAATTTCTCATATATCAGAGCAAGCAAGTTCTGTTCTGTCAAATACAACTCAATTATACCACCATATTTCTCCAGAAGTTATCAAAACTGTCTTTGGATGAACTCAGCATATTTATCCTGTCTTCAAAATCTTGTGGGGGTTATAGCCATCAAACCCAAAACACATTGCTGCTCCTTTCAGCCCGGAAGGGTTCAAGCTAAATCAAGAAAATTATATGCAGTAAGTGCTCCCCTGCACCACTGCTAGCCCCATAGCTGCTTGTTATTTTTTCCAGGGTACATTAAGCAATAAAATCCAAAGACAGGACCATCTGTTTTTCTCTCATCCCTTTCAAATTGTACTTGTAACTTCCTCTGAAACTGCCTCATCCTTGAAAACCCATATTTCAACAAGATTTTTCATTAGGGTCTCACGCAGGCCACAGTCCCACAGCCGGAGTCACAACTTGAGCTGTTGAGCTGTCTCAACACCTTCTCTGCGTTACCAAAAACCATGCCGATTCTACCTGGGGAGAGGCAGAACCAAACAGAAGAGGTGCAGCAGTGCCTGGGACACGTGCTAGACTCGGCACAACTCACTGACTTCTGCCCTACGGAACAAAGTTTTTTGGAAAAAGAAGTGAAGGAACAATCTCAGCAGTCTTGGGAAGGACTGATGTCTGGAATTTCAGTTCTGCTATCAATAATCCAGCGCAGCCACAGCGTCGATAAACCTGGGAATACTGTCATTTGCCAGTAGGACCAAATTACTAGTACGCTGTAAAGGCAAGCCCCTCCTGTGACAGGGACTCTGCGACGACCAGAGCAGTACCTTGAGGGCCATATCCTTGTTGCCAGGTCGGAGGGGGCTGACCTGCCCAGCCGTTGGCAGCACTTGGCATGATCCTGCTTCCCCACTGACTGGCACCGGGTGGCCCTGGGGTTTGGCTTTTGCTATCGCGAGGTTCTGCGCGTTTCACCTCCACCTAAACAAACAGAGTCACCATTTAGGAGAGATGGTGCAGGTTACTATACCCCCCTTCCCTTCACACACACCCTTAATTACACTTAAGACTACACTTAGCATCTTATGACTTATGTCTAAATACTTAATTATTAAACTTAAGGCCAGTAATTTAAAATGTTTCTCAGGTACAATATATATGATGGTAAGACATTACAAGTCCTACTATTGAGGTATTTCAAGTAAAACACATCCTACAAATCACTTATGTTTCATCATAGTACAGTATTCATTGGCTTTAATCTTAAAACAGCAGTACCCTCTTACAACGGCTCTTCACTTAAAAAAAGCATAATCTTTTAAATTATTTCTATAGTAATTTAACATTTAAGGCAGGGGTTACAAAGATGACATCTTCAGTAAAAAACAAACTTTGAGTAAAGAGTACGCTCTGAAAAAGGGTACTAATGCTTTAACCATTCAAACATGTTTGGGGTTCATTTGAAAGTTACAGTTTAAACCCACCCCATCTAACTACAATTTCAGCTCTGCTCATACCTGAGAAACACACATTTGTTTGTTTGGTTTTTTGTTTGTTTGTTTTTAAACTTAGATTTTATTTAAATGTCTAATGGAAGATAAAGACTTACCTTCCCCAGGCTAACGCTTAAAGAATCTCAATTAACTCAAACAATGTCAGAGGGAATGGATGTGATAAGAGAATCTTACATTACATCTAACAAAAAAGTAAACAAACATGCAAGTAATAAAAATGGACAGTTGAGTCAATAAGAAGCAAATCTTCATACTGTGTTAAGTCAGTGACAAAAGCCCTCCTGTTTTTAAAATTAGTAAGCCACAGTGCTTAACTTATTTTATTCAAAGATAAAATGTCCTAGTGTTCCAAGCCATCGAATAAGTGCATTTGACCTACTTAAAATAAGCTGCACATTCAATATAAACCTCTCAAAAAAATCCAGTTTCTGATTTAATGAAACACTCTCAGCACTCATGCATGCTGAATTAAAGTCTTTTTTATTTTACGATTAATTTTAATGGGTGCCAGAGTACAAAGAAAATAAATCTCAATCATCAATGGGCCTGAGTAGTATGGAAAATAAAGTATTCAGAATTCTTCCTGCCATGTCTTAAAAACCATTCATGTCAGAGAACAAACAGGAAACAGGCACAAGGCAAGGACAAAGCCCCCCGCCCCCACCCCACTGCAGATGCCCCAAGGACACGAGACATGACAGTAACCAAATCTCTGTCAGCTGAAGGCCCTTCCAGAGAGGAACCAAGGGAATTTTTCAAAGGACTCAAATTAATGAGTCTTAACACATTTGCCTTGAGGGAATTCAGTTATTGCTTACAAAAGCAGAGTCCTTCTTGCAATTTTAATTTTTTTCCTTTCAACAACATATGGATTCATTTCAGCAATACCTTTTTAATTACCAAAAAGAAAGAGATACCATTTTTAAAGTAGGCATTATTAGTCAATGAAGAGAGTGCAGTATCTGGAGTTCATTAATCTATGGTGAAGAATTCCATTAATTTTTCAGTGCACAGTTGGAAGCGGTGAACTGCCAAACTGAGGACTGAAAAATCCCTGTGCAATATTCTTAGCGCCGAGATTAAAATTCTACACCTGCCTAAAGCCCAATTTACACCAAGAAATGAGGCATCTCCGTTGCTCCTAGCTGAAAAAAAAACACTGCATGTTTCTGCTTTTTATGTCATTGAAAGGAAAAAAAAATAGGCAAAAATAGATTTCATTTTGGTACTGAGATTCTTCGGGAAACAACGGAGAACTCTGAATTAGCACTGACGTATTCTGAAAACCGGCAGCGTAAGAGGTGACATTTCGAAGGCTCACACAGGGTTCTCCATGCTTTCCCAGAACCATTTCAGCAGATGTACTATCCTTTGTTCCTGTTTATATCTAGCACGCTGCTTTGCCATACGGCCTCTCATTTAAGTGGTTCATGTAAGTTTAAGGCAATTCCAAGGAAAGATCAGAGGATGTACATAGGATATAGACAATTCATACACATACCAACGTAAATTTACTGCTGTCAGTGCATCTGCTCACGAATGGAAATGCTCAACTGCTCACAAGAGGAAAATACTAGTAATCAAGAACATACACTAACGTTCTTGATTACACAAGCACATTTCTTTATTTGCTTCATTTCCATTATTAGGAAATCAGCTCACCCCTCAACCCCAAAATAAGTTCATAGGAATAAAAAGCATTATATACTGCACAATTAACCAAAATTCCACTGATACGCAAGAATACATCCCCTGTTAACTAAATAAATGCTTATGAAATATCAGCACATAGAAAGACTTTAAAAGACAATGCAAAATTATACAATGCAATAATTTAAGGAAAGTGACAGTGTTCTCGTGTTTCCTTGAAACCTTTTCACTCTAAGGTTAGCAGTTTTAACGCTTACTTTAAAAATTGTGGATATACTGTAAAGCTGCAAGGACTTTAAATTTACCAGAATTTCCTGTGGTTAATTTTTCTTTAAGAAGTTCTTATTTTCTCTGTATAAAACCTGGGTGTCCCGCAACAATTTGCTTTTAGGTTTTTTTTCCACAGGTACAAGCATGTTCCTTGCCGAATAACATCAACGCAAGCCTATAAAAAAATCCTCCCTATCAAACACCCATTTGCTGACAACACAGTATGAAGATGAAACAACCAGAGGTCACTTAACTGCATTGTGGTTAAATACTATATAGAGTACGTGGGTTTGTATCAAAGTTTCACAGTAAGTGACCCAATTTTTTAAAAAACCAATCCTTCACGATGTTTTTTCTTTTTCTTTTTAAGTTTAAGATTATATAAAGTAGATTGTCTCACACCACCTCAAAATTTGAGTATCAAGTACACATCTGAAGGAGTGGTATCTTAAACCAAGCCTTGAACAACTCAGATTTCATTGGGATTCTGATTTTCAAACAGCCAGAAACAACTAACTTCTATCCTTGCGCCTAAGCAGTGCTCAAAACAAAGGTAGTCATCATCAATTCAGCGTAACGTAAGCTATGCTCAGCCAGAGCAGCCCCCCAGGTCTGTCAGCACAAGGCCTTACCCAAAACAAAACGGCCCACAGCCTAAGTTCTCAGGCTTTCAAGATCTGTCTCTTCTATGAGCTGAGCCACAAGCTAACTGCCTTTCTCGCCCGTTTAAGCAAACTCAGAAGACTTTCCCCACCTTCATGGATAAAGCCTCGAATTTGGACATAGATGCTCTCCCGCCTAACTGAATCAATCATTTCTATTCACCAGTGAAACTGCTAGTTGCCCAAGACTTGGTTCTTTCTTAAGGTAAAATAAAACTACAACTACACACTTTTTTGCCCATGATGTCGTGAAAATGCATGTTGACAGCCTGGTCCACTGATTGTTCGTCCTCGAAAGTAATAAATCCAAAACCTAGCCAACGACGAAGAGTGAATCAAGGTAGCAGGGTGTTGTGACACAAAACAGGATGATGAACAGTATTAGGGGCGGACCAAGGGTTCAAGCAGGGGTTTCAGATAACCGAGACTTGTGTTAAATTTTCAAAAAAAGTCAATCTGAGAAAATTGCAATGGATACTTCCTGTAATTAGGCAAAGAATGCCTCATCTTGGTTTCACACATGCAACTTACAAACTGAGCTTGTTAATGATCTTTTAATTTGATTTATTCCTAACCCACCTACCAGGAAATGGAAAAAAGTGCTAATATAGTCATAAATATACTGTGCCACATGATTAAAAACAAAATACTTGTGGGACAGCAGATTAAAGTCAAGCAACTTTGCTGCTCCTCTCTTTGATTCAGACTAGGTTCCCAAGGACAACCTATCATGTCCCTGCTCCCCAAAGCTGCAAAGCAACTTCCTCCCATCCCTTATCCCGCTCTTCCAATTAGGGAATATTTTCTGTGGAAAATAAGAAAGTTGTCTTTGAAATGTAGCTGTTAAAGCATGAAAAATTTTACCACTCCATGGATGAATGAGAAGCTTCAGAAACTAACAACCTAGATCAGAGGTTCTCAAGTTTTCCACACCTTAGAAAAAGCACATAACAGACATTACTCCTTCCAAGCACAGCAACCCCTGCCAGCTAAAGAAGTGTTGCTTACATAGAATGCGATACTTGCCATCACGTCCCTCAATCTATTTTATTTCTTGTATTTCCTGCTGCTTTTCTCTTGAAAATCTACGCAACACTTTTTCAGTCCCTCTTTTTGCCCAAGCCATTGCTAACTGCTCCAGATCCCCAAGGGCAGCTCATTCCCTTTTATCTGACCATAGCCCTCGACGGTGGCAGCTCAGCTGAATCCAGCAGCTTTTGAAAAGGTTGCGGGGGAGTGTCTGATGCCTGTAGAAGACGCTGGAAGAGAGGCAAAGCCCCACGACTAAATCGCTTTTTGAGGTCACACTTTGAGAACCACTGCACTTAGGTTGTAGCTGCTGATACTGCCGAGAGAGTGGCAAAATAGTGGTTAATTTCACAGAACACGGAGGCTGGTTCATGCCATCAACCACTCGTTGCTGGTGTAACAACCGAATCCCAGGAAAGGTAAGAACACATGCAGTACATAAATTGTGCCATTCTTTAGATTAGCTAAGGGTAGAGCAATAAAAATTAGAAAGAAAAACGAGGTGCGGCATCAAAAGCATATGGAACATGGATGCACTTCTGCTTTTCTGAAACCCAAGATTTCCCCCTTGGTTTGCATTTTGCTTTGCAGCTAGTGCTGACAGCAGCCATATATTGCTCTAAAGCGTTAAACAGAAATACAGTATCTATAACAGTTAGTGTCTCTCTAAGCTTATCCAACTGGGTTGGGTAAGCCCAAAGAGGCCTATTGTAGAGAAAGTTTATATATAAAAAAAATACACAAAGATACAGGCCAAAATAGATACCAGCAGGTCAAATTCTGCTGTCAGCAACAAGAGCAAAAGACATCACTAAAATAAACTTAAAATAAAAAGGAAAAAACTTAGCATTTCCCACACACAAGAGACTGGCAGTATAAACGAAGTTTTGTTGACCTGTGATGAAAGCAGCCTCAAAATTGAGAGCAGCATTTCATCACAATATATTTGTCTGAGGTTAACTAGAAATCTAAGTATTAGAGCCAAAAGAAAAGTATTTGTATTTAAATCACACATTTAGTATTACAGCCTTTATCTAAAAAGACACGGGAAAGAAAAACGATGGATACCATCTACATAGGAAGATTGCTTGTTTAACTTGATTCCAAGAAGACTGAAGGAGGGGAATAGATTGTGGTATGGGATGGGGTTTGGAGAGGGAGAAGGAAGGAGAATAAGAGGTCATTGAGGAAGCCAGTAAAGAAAAAAAAGGAAAAAAAGGAATTTAAAACGGTCAAACACCACAAGATAAGGAACAGTGAAGAAATCGGAGTACAATACACGGCAAAATTCCAACAACGTGAAATTTTAAACACAGTAAAAGTGAAGAAGTCTATCATCCAGTAACTTTATTTTTTGAAGGGCAGGACTTTATTGACGACTAGAGAAACTAATTGCATTTAGCAGGAATCCAAGTGGATTACTGAACAGAGCAATGACGCTGGTTTGAAGCCAAGGGGAAGAAGAGAACAAACACAGCAAGAACCTGTAAATTACTTCACAGTTTTTGGTTTAGCCAAGAATAGAAAGCATGAGAAGCAGAGACTGCAACAAAGCCACTGTTTCTTTTAAGGTGTAACGAGGCTGGCTGCGCTTATACTTGGGACTCTGAAAAGACTTTTGATGAAAGCACTGCTTGCAGGAGAGCTAACAGAAGCAGGTAGGGACTGCGAGTAAGCAAAGACGACTTGGATACTTGAAGAAACACAGCCGGCTCCTCAAGGGCATCACTGTAGCTCTGACACTAACTGAGAATCTGGTTCCCAGTGTTCTTGTGAGAAGCTGAAGGTAGATGAACGCTACAGGGATTAGTAACAGGCATTCTTCCCTCCTCCTACCAGCAAGCTAGTAAAATGACATGCAGTTAAGGGACCTGTTCAAAATGCAAGGATGGTAAAGTTAATGGAAGAAGGCAAAATTCAGAATGGTATGAGTAGAAGATGGCAGTGAATTGGCCTTTTAAATTTTATAAATATATAGTCATTTAGGCATTGTGTTAAAAGGACAAATGTATAGACTGAGTAGCACCCTATGCAACAGAATACAGATCAGAAAGAGAAGGCAGGAGAAAATGTGTTCTGGGACACATGACCAGGAGCACCAAATACAAACTGTGAGGAGTTTTTCCTAGCACACCCCCAGGGACTAACAAGGCCATTTTTGGAGATGACAGTCAGTTACCACACTACATAAAAGAATGTAACAGAACAAAAATGAAAGCCAGAGCAACAGGATTCAAGAACACTGTTTAAGACGTCAGATGAATTAAGGGAGAAAGTATTCTGCAGTACATCTGCACACTGGATGGAGACAGATCGGTTTGCAAACCGGCACACATCTGTCACTTCTGCTTTAAGCAGAACCACCCAGGAAGTGGACCTGAAGCCCTCTTTTTTTTTTTTAATAGCTTTAAGCAGAGAAGCCATTAATTGAGACTAGGATTAATCCAGACGAGGCGTGATGTTTTAGTACCTTTTACTCAGAGGCTGCAAGGCTGGGATTAAATATGACAAAGATATAGAGATGATACAATAATTACTGAAATATTTCACTACTTCAGCCACAAATTATACTCAGATGCCCATATCTTTGTCTCCATTGCCTCCTCTATTTAAAATCAGATGCTCTAGAGCATTTAAATAGATGAATTTATATTCTGCTTAAAAAAAAAGGTATCTGTTGAAAGAAGATTAAGATAGCTAAAGCAAGAAAACAAAAAAACAAATATATTGAAACTTCGTTTACACTCCAATAAAAGACAAAGCCCGTCCCTCCTCTGACTGTGGAACTGGCCTGTACCTCTGTGATAAATTACCACCTAGAGAGAAGAAATCTAAAGAGATATCGTTAATCACAGTCAAACAATTCACAGAGAGAAAAGAAAAAAAAAAAGAACTTACTTAACATTACCATACTTTACTATGAAACACTTAAATATGTCACTAAGGATGTATGTCTAAATTAAAAATAAAACTAAGACTTAACAGCTTAATAAATATGAAGTGAAGAATATATTTCTTAATAATGAGTCAGAAGAGAAATGAAAGTTCAGATGGCAAACTATTCTCTAGCATGTAGAACATGCTACAAGGTGGTCAGTGCAACTGAGCTTCACGTATTTAAAATATTGCCTCTTAATTGTCAAACAGATGACAGATGCAATGGAAGGTGGATGACATGAAACTTGCTTCATATTTTGACCAAAGGTTACCAACTTGATTAAACAGTCTAGTGAAACTTCCTTTTTTTTTTCTCCTTAAAAAAAAGCAGTCTACCATACAGGGATTATACATCCCAATCAAAATATATATATTTCAGAATTATTTTGTGTCGTTTAAGAAGTGTTTTTCTTTAATTTTAAGTGAAGCCATTTAACCAAAACAAAAAGCATATAATGGATGGATTCTGTTCTAATCTCATGTTCAGAAGTACTCTGAACTGCAGTATCCCCCCCATGCAATTACAGACATCAACATACCTTTCATGTGGAACAGGAGGAAAGTCTGCTGATTTTTTTTTTCCTCCAAATAGAACCTTAAGCCACAGGAGCGGCTTGAGAATTAAATTTCATTCAACTAAAAAACTAGCAAAAAACCCATAAATGAACATGAAACATCTGACTTTAAATGCGCAGATAGCAACTAAAGCTGTAGATGAAGAGTCTAGACTTGAAGTGATATTTGCCCAGTGAATTATTCTTTTTCCTGAGGCAACAAAGAAAAAAAAGTCTACCTTTTCTGATGGTGTGAAATAGTTTGCCATCTGACTATAGGAGAGTATGAAGAAATTTCAAGGACAAACTAGATCAGCCTTTACCTCGGGGCCTCTGTTTCTCTGCGTCATAGATCATTACAACTTCAGTGACCTGGAAGAGAGAAAGGAAATTCTACTAACTGTGCTACCAGGGGAGTGTTATAAACAGTTACTACAGGCTGACTTCCCGCACTCTATCCACAAAGCACAATTAAATGCTCGATGTAGCCATCAATACCAGGCTGTCCTAGCACAGTGCAAACAAATTGGGAATATTGCTCTTTATTGGAGTTGAAGAAAAGCCTGAGTTCATCTGTTCTGAAAAGCTGCTACATTGTGGCTTATTAAGGTCTCATCACACTTAAGATTTTAATCTATCATTAAGGTCGCTACACTGTTTATAACCACACTATAGCCTACAAAAAAAACCCCAAAGGTTTCTGTTTTTCAACATACTACTCATCAGTGTAGCTTCTGAGAAGATTACTTCTTCCATTTTGAAACATTTTCACTCTCAACATGAAAAGCACATAACTCCAAACACATTTAAAAATTTGCACAGCTTCTCTGAATTACTTATTTGAATATCAGTGTGGCACAGAGTACCAGATATAAATGAGTGCTTTTAATAGCATTACAAAAAACCCCTGTTATGGATGATCAGCATCAGCGTGATTTTACTTTAAAAAAATGCAACAAAATGGAAAATGCAAGCTGTTCTGATTTTTTTCAGAATAAGCACCACTGTGAGCCACAGTTTAAACAAAACTAGAGGTGTAACATTTATGTCAAAGGCAATATTAAAACAGCTGAAAGGAACTGCCTTTAAATTTCTCAGATGCAGAAAAGCACATTGTGTGGATCTCATGGAATCACATCCTTGCCTTCAAGTCAATCATAGGATATTTTTACTAAAATTCCCTGAATTAGCTTAAAATCTGACGCAAATTCACCTTCTACTTACAGCTAGAAAACATATTTTTCAAGTTATTACACCATATACACTCACTTGAATATATCCTACTGGATGCTAACAGCTGAGATTCATCCCCATTTGGGGATTATGCCATGTGACAGTGCCAGATTTTTTCCCCACTGGTCCATTTGGATCCCCTTCTTCACACTGGTCTTATTTACCAAGCAATTACCATGCCTAAGAATCAGTGCCTGCTTTTGCCTCTTCACTCTGTGGCCATAAGAGCCTCTACTTCTCCAAAGATAACTCATTAAGAATGCTATATAGACTCCCCAATTTCTATACTATTGTTAAAGTTCTACTACTTACTTTTAAAGGCACTTACACTTAATGGCTGTTGCCTTCTATATTTGGTGGAACATAACCCTGTATCTCCCAAGCCATCCAGAGGTCAGAATTGGAAAGCCAAAAGTCTGTGAGGAAGAGCCTTCAGATATTATGCTCCACAGCTGTGGAACATGCTCCCCCATTTTTATTTACAAGTCTACTGCAGTCTTTCAAACTAAAGAAACAGTTGTTAGCCATTGCCTTTTATATTTTTTTAAAAATTATCTTAATTAAATTCTAAATACAGTACTGTTGATAAACTTAGCCACTTGAGAAAGAATCAACAAATCCTGCCACTAAGAGATCTTAGAGAAAGGTGATTAAAAAAAAGTATCAGAAAAACACACTAAATGCCACTCAAAGATGGCAAGTTCACATCCACTGGCACAGTCTTGAATTTAACTCAGGCAATCTTTAAGTTTCTCAAACTTATTCACAGCTGAATTTAGTAATTTAATTTAGTTCAATAGTTTACCATCTTAAAGGTGCAACGATAGTTGGGATAAATGGGAATTAAAACTAAATAGAAAAAAACCCAAATCAGAAGATATAGTCATTTCAGTCCAAGGTTACAAACCGAATTAAAAACAGGTGCATAACATGAGCTAGAATGGACATGTTGTCTCTAGAATGGAGGTTCCAGGGACAACAGAACTCAGCTGATTCCAGATGATGATTTAAAAGCAACTACTGTTACCAAAATAATGGCAGGAGACTGCAAAATTTAACCTCTCTGCACGCATAGTCCAAGACGAGGATCTTAGTCATAAGCTCACTGAAGTACTCGCTGTTCCCAAAAACAAAAAAAAAATTCAACAAAGTTTTTTTAATCGCCGAGCTATAAGTTATCAATTGAAAGGGAAAAAATTATTGTTAAGCCAACTCAACTCAGGAGTTTTTGCAAGAAAGGAACAGAATAATGCGTCAGGTAGACTTAAACAAGAGGAGACAGAGGCAGCAAAGTAAGTTACACACAAGAGCAATAGATTTTGACAAACAGCAAGATACATTTCAAGATGATGAACGTTTACTACAGTTTATCACAAAACGCTTCAATATGTCCCTACAGCAGTTTGTCTAAATTAACCCAAAATTTGACAGCTTGACGAAATCTGAGAAAAGGCAGTGGGGAGGGAAAGCATCTTGCAACCGACTGATAACTGCCATGATGCTGAATGACTCACCACTCCGAATTTCTTGAAGTATTCCCTGAGCTCTGTCTCGCCACAGTTATGAGGAATCCCACCAACAAAAATTTTATTTGATTTATTGTTATCGCTCCTGGATCCTTTCTGCTAAATCAAAAGGAAAAAAATCAGTCAGAAGGACAATAAAGTTGGCTACTTCTACCATTTTACACTTAAACATGAACAATGATCTTTTGCAGGTTGAGGGGGAGCATCTCCAGGCTGGAAGTCTCCGAGTCATTAAAGTGAAGCAACCGCATGTTCAGAGCTCAGAAGTTTAGCGTTTGCATTTATAGCCCAGCCTCTGTTCTTCCGAAGACCAGAAAACTAGGGACTGTGTTCTTAGGCCATTTACTCATTTTATAATGAGATCATATTAGCCTGCAGGGTGTGAAGTAGGCTGGAAAAGACCATCAGTCCTCCGAGTGCACTTCCAGACACTTGTTGCAAGATCTGAAGAACTCAACTAAAAGCACTGCTAAGAGCTTAAGAAACTACCACACCCACAAATTGAGTTTGATGCAAACACAAAATGTTCCTTAACACTGTATTGTACTTGGAGTCTTACCATGGAAATCTAAGTAGAAGACATTTTTCAGAAATAAAATTTACACTCAAGGCCTGCATACTGACTCCTGATTTTAAAACCTGGATATAATCCGAGTGAATTCAATTAAACTGCTAGAAGGTACGCCAAAACTTGGAAAACAGGGAGCATAAACCAAGTATCTTTCCTTACCCATCCTTCCTTCGGTCGTGTCCTTTCTGGTTGCATCCCCCTAGGTGTACATGGCTTTGGATCAATCTGGAAGAAGTTCCAGTTTGGTCAGATCTCGGCATGCAGAATATTGTTCTAAAAGTTACGTTTATGGCAGCTGAACACAGCACTGCTGAAATCCAGCTCCTCAGATCAAAGCTATTGTCAACACATCGCTTCTACAACATGATACAAATCATTGAGTTAACGCTGTCTTACAATAAATAATTAAAACCAACAACCAGGTAACTTTTACACTACCCAGTCTGCAAATAAGAAGCCAGAATTTAAAACAGATCTTTGAAGCAGTCTGGAGCAGAAAGTTCTGAAGGAGAAAAAAACCCAAAACACAAAAGCAACTTACATTTCGGCCATCTAACGTATGAGGTCTACTGGCCAGTACTGTTCCCACACAGTTGGGATCTTTAAATTTGACAAATCCAAATCCTCGAGATTGGTTCGTCGTTTTGTCTTTCATTATTACACAGTCTACAACTTCTCCATACTGGGAGAAGTAGCTACGAAGAGTTTCTGTTAAAAAAAGCATATATTAAACAGAACCAGATATTAACCTTACCAGGCTGTGTTTGCAATTATGAGACAAAAGATAAGCAAACAGCTAAACAAATTCAAACTCGTCTTTCGAAAATGATTAAATTTTACTTCCTCTAAACAAATAGTATATACTGCTTTATTTCCACTTACACAAAAGAAAAGCAGTATCACAGTAAAGCAATGATAAAAAATTGTCATCTTCTGAGTTGACAAAAACTTCAATACCAAACACTGATAGGAAATATAAAACCAAAAGTGATTAACATATATTTGAACTCTCTACAGAAAATTTTGTTCGTTAGCAGAAGAGAGCAGTACAATCTCATCCAAATCTTCCTACAACAGTACTGTCTGTTAAAAAGCTGTGTATCTGTACATTGTTTTGCGCTTCACAAAGGCCTGGCTCAACGACTGTAGAATACATAGCTTACCTTGTGTTGTACTCCAGTCCAAGCCACCCACAAACAGTTTTCTGCAATCGAAGCATACAGCAGTTTTAGGGTGATACACGACAGATGTTTCATCTTATTTAATGCAGAAGTCAGCTATTCTGAAGAGGTCTGGTGGTACTGAGGCCTCCGAAATACACTACAAAGCCCTTTCTTTACCAGAATTCACTATTCTTTGTGACAACTACCTTCTGTTTCATGAAGATAGACATAAAACTGAAGCATCTGTTTTGTCCGCCACAAGCAGGGACAGAGATTGCAAGATTATTACAGGAATATATTTTATTCTTTTATGCAAAGAGAAGACAAAAATATCAGAAAACCCTAAGTTCCTCCAAACTTATTTCCAGGTATTTGAGAAGGCAGTGTTGCTTTGAGAAATCATTACAATAGCCAGACAGAAAAAAACAACACAGAACATCAGAGGAAGTACATTTACCTGCTCTTTGGGGCAGAAAGGAGTTCCAGCACAGAACACCTCATAGTTCAGAAAAATATGTACAAAGCGTCACTGAAATTATTTTAAAAGTGATCCAAGAACATCGTTATAAAGTCATTCTACCTGGTTACCACCCCCCACCCCCCCCATCAAAACGGGATGTTCGGATTCCCGTCAAGGCCTGGATCATCGGCTCTAAGTTACTTACACAACTTCTCTGAGCAACAGAAGAAAACAGCTGCAGGGTCCGTGCAGTTCCAATTTAAGGATGAAAACAAAATCCAAAACTTCTGAGATAAAGCAAACTGACAGAAAACCAGACATCCTGGTTTAAGTACCCAAGTCCATTCCATTAACTGCTTTAATCCCAGGTTAACGATCAAGAGTTGTGCACAGTCTTGTGGTAGGCCTCCGAAACCAAGTTCGAAGAACAGTTGGGCTCTCCTTTGTTCATTTGCTACCTTACACTGAATGTTACCAGAAAGTTAACTGACAACCGAAACAGGTTAAAAAAAACTATTCCACAAAAATACACTAGCGACACAGCTGCTGCAGCCCTTCGTAACAGGTATTGCTGCAAAAATAACACCAGACTCCGAAGCTGACACACTTGACATTACAATCTCCTACATTTAGAGGTACCACCATATGAAAAATAATGCCAGCGGCTGAAGTTATTTAATACCAACTTACAAATAATAAGCAGTGTAAGTGCATCTGCCCTGAGATGATGTGGCCAACTTTCACGTGCCAGCAGGTAAAAGCCCAACTGGAATCACAGCTTAAAGAAAGAGACTCCACACAAAGGAATGTTGAACTAGATGCAGCAGCTGGATTCAGGCATCACCTGAAGTTTCTACACTTGTTCTCTAGCTGCATAATTGGGTAAAACAGGAAGCATATCAGTTTTTTCCATCCTCAGATCAAAAAAGTTTAAGTCAGCCTTCCGGCTTCCTTGCCCCTGTGCTCTCAAAGTACTGTCCTGGTAAAGAAAAGTCCTTAAACTGCTGATTAAAACAAACAAAACCTCTTCATCCATTCCTTTTATGTGTTACTCCCTCGCTCACCTAGAAAGACCAGTCAGAATCACTTTTGTCTACCATTATCTTGTAGTTAAATGAAAGCAAAAGTAGAACTACCAAGTTCAAGTCTAAGATTGAAGGCAAACTTGTGAGGCAAGTACTAAATAACAGGGTAGCACTAATTCAGCAATTAGTTGTGAATCCATTTCACAATCTAGTTTAGAGATATCTTCAAATAGATGAGAAAGTCATGGCTAAAACCCAAACCAAACTTCACGCTTAAAACCTAAGACAAACCTGAAGCAACCCCATCTTCTGAAAAGAGCATCCAAATTCATACCATTTCGTGTCAGAGCACGCCGAAGTACTTGGGCAAGTGCAGGAAGAGGAGCAGCAAGATGCCAGACTGCCTGCTTTGCAACTCTTTATCGACTTTAGGGTGTGACAAAACTTCCATGCAAAGTAATTTACTCCATAATTAAAGGTTAGTTCAAAGCCACCTCAACACTTGGCCCTTTTCAGTTAAGAAGCACCAACTCAAAAGCTCTTCTGTTAATAGCTTTATGGGTCTGCACAGACAAGTGCTGGGACAGTTTATCTTTGGAGGATGCCCTCTATTTCTCTTATCAGTCCTCAAAGGGAGGAACCACAGCCTGCTTTGTCTTCTACTCGCCCTCAGATATATCCGAGTATAGCTGCAGCTGAGCTGAGGCTGGGAAATAGTGCACCTTCACTTAAACAGAGAAAGTTGAGATTCTCCTAGGAAAAAAAAAAATATTTAAATTTCCTCTCACCTGCTTTTTTCAGGAGCAGCTAACCACGGTAAGAAATGAGCCACCCCCCAGTCAGAGAGCTGCTGGTGCACAGAGCATCAGTGCCTTGCACCTCAAAGGTCCTGTGTGGCAGGGCAGCTTGCAGAAGAAAACAGCGGTCCCTTTTCACTTTGATTCATTTCTCTGTGATACGGCCTCATATCATGACCCTCATGCCACAGCCAACAGTGACTAAACCAGCGCCTTAAGAGTGCAGGTAGGCCACACGCAAAAATAAGGGGTGACTAAATTCAGTATTACGTGGTACATACAGGTCTTGTTCCAGTGAGGCAAATTTTATTTCTAAGCCACTAGTTGAGAGGTGACATAAGCCTTATCTTTCAAAAAAACAGACCAACTGTTAAGCACAGATCAAAGCATCATTTTAAGCAGGCCAGAAAATAACTGAATTGGTAATACGGAAAGAAAGTACAGTCTCCACAGTGTTGCAGAAAACAGTGGCTGCATCTGCTCCTGCATTATCATAATGCATCTGATAATAGCACAAGCAGGACGTTTCATCCATTACCAACCCTCTGAAAGCAGGCCTGTTTTCTACTTGCATGTTTCAGGATGACGAAGTTTTTCTCAAGGATAGGAAAACTCCCCCCACTTCCCTCTACTGGCAAAGAGCTCGCTCGTGGCGTCAGTTCAAAGAGCTCTTCAACACCAGCCAGTTTTCAGCAACAGGTCATTTTCTGGTAACAGCCAAACTTCACCCAACGGTCGTCACCACAGGCAGACTGTCACCACTGGTGGCTTCCACGACTGTCCCTTTACTATGTTTCCTCTCCGCATACAGGACGCACGCACAAATCTGCGTGCTCTTTCGTGTGCCATTATTTTTAGGGAAAGTTCTATAAGGAAATAACTTTATTTCCTAATAGCAAATAAAAAAATAAGCGATCTAATGCTATATTCAGATTCAAGTTTTGATGGCCCACGACTGTGTGTTAGCTACATTTTCTCAACCAACTGTAGTCTGGGATTTTTTTTCTTTTTTTAACTAAATTTGATCGCTTGGTATAGATCAATCTATAGAAGATCAACCTAAAAACACCAGCTGCATTCTGACAGAACATCAAGCTGTCTGCAGGGGAGGAGGACTCCCTGCAGTTGAAACCTCCCAATTCCATTATTAATTATTTGTAGTCACCCTACATACATTTAAACAAACAAAAAAGCAGGGTTGCCTAAGGTCAGCTACAGCAGCTGTATGTAAATTCAAGGCTTCTATTTATGTGCACACTATAGAATGCCAAAAGCCAGGACTACCCCGGCCTTTGACTCCTCCTGGACTGGTTGGAACACACTGAGCAAACGCAAGAGTTAACTAATCCCTACCCAGCACAAAAATCTAGATGCAATATTGTACAAGACAGCTGTCAGAAGCAAGACAGTTGTATGAAATAACGCTAGGTGAGCGTTCCTTTCCCTGCGCTCAGCTTGCATCACCAGCCCGTTCATGAGGTCTTACGCATGCTGCCTCCTGGCCTCCTATGAAACTTCTTGTTCAAACAGTTTATGGGCTGGTAGTTATTAAAATTATGCTATCGGTTTGAGCCTGCTGACATCTCTCTCCTAGTACCTAGTTATACCACCCTTAAAAATGTACACCTCCGTAAACCTGCGTATTTATAGACTCTGGCGTTAGAAGGCTGCTATAGTCCATCCCCAACGGAATGTAAAGCAATTGCCCAGCACGAGCCTGACAAGAACACAAAACACTAGCCTGCTTCTTTGGGCAGGTCTGTCTTTCCGCCGTGCACGGGACAAGGGTGTGCACCGCACACTGCAAGTGAAAGACGCCGGCAGACACGGCGCACCTGAAGCGGCAGCATTCCTCGCAGCGCTCAGTTCGGGAGCAGTAAGCGGAATAATGACGCTTCACAAGTTATCGTACCTAGAGTAAGTTTTAACCAAGTTTCACAAACCCACGTGTTCCATTTCAACTATTTCCTGACAAAATCTTACTTGCTAATTTATTCTTTTCTGCCTTAAATGTATCTGTCACTGAAGCAGATAATCCCAGAATTAGTAAAAAAGCATGCACAGGTATTTTAAAAGTGCTGAAACTCAGCAAAAGCACACACTCTTTGCCTACATAAAATTATCTGGCAGTTTGATTAACATCTATCACTTCTCTTAGCACAGTCCCAATCAGCTACACCCTGTAGGACAGGCAGGATCTCAAGATCAGCACTTTTCTTTCATCCAAAATAGTCCCGAGTACTAATTACAACGAATAACGCCCACAAGGCCCTACCTACTCATACCAACACGACTGCAAGGCATAAGCCTTTACAAGTATTTTTTCTTAACTTAAAAACTCTGTCTAGAAAAGCGGTTAAATTCATAACTTCCTATTAAGACTTGCATCTCACAACAGCTTTCAAAATAGAACTTCCTTCACACAACTATAGGCAGCTGACTAAAACTGCAGTTTATTCTACGCTTTCACCTTTCCCTTCGAGCGCTTTTGGGGGAGGAGAAAAAAGAAAATTAACATCTCTGATTAAAACCCAATCCTTTCAAATCTGATTACAACTCAGAAGGATCAAAATCTAAGCAGTCTGCAAACTGGGAACAGGCTTTGTGACAACGGGGCCTGCTCAGGATGCAAGTTGACAATATTCCACTGAGTAACTTGCAGCCTGCACTCACCTACAGTTCTAGAACAGCGGCACAGAGAACTCTGCTCCTCAGGTCTCTCAGAAGGCACTAGACAGTGATTAAGGCCCAGGACCAAATAAAAATAATTTCAGAGCAAAACCTACACGTTTAAACACGCCTCATGCAATACGTGTGGTTTGTAGCTACATGTTATATTCTAAACAGTTGTCCTGCCTCTCCTATTTTTAAGACTGTACAAATCAAGAACACGCACAGTAAATAAGCAGCTTACTACGCACTGGAGACAGCACGAGAACTGGTTCGTGTCCGCTCTAGTTTCAAAAAAGGTGACCAGTTATGATGTGCATATTCTGTGCCAAAACTTGCCGTGGAAGCTAAGCAGCCAATCGTTGGTTGCTTTTTTTTTTATTTTATTTTTGTTATTTTCAGTTCAAACGTGCCAAGTCTACAGCCTCATAACTTATATGTCGCCAGGCTTTAGAATACAGCACTGAAGTAGAATAACTCTAAATACATCTCGGAAGAACTAGACCTATGTCAGGCCATCAGTTTGAAGAAGCCACAAAGGAGGCTTTTGAAGCAAACCCAGCGTTTTTCTGACCGAAATTCAGCTCGCGCGTAAGGACAGCGAGCAGGAGGCAGCTGTCAGCGGAGGGGAAGTTCGGAAGGGCAGCTACGCGCAGCGCAAGGACTCCTCTGCAGCAGAGGAGGGGAGCGAGGGGAGGCTCCCGGCCGCCGCCTTTGTCCTGCCGTTCCTCCGGTGAAGAGCGAAGGTCTCTGCCCCACGGCCCGGCCGGCCCTCGGCCCCTCCGGGCACACGCGGGGAAGCCCTGATGACTCACCGGAACAAAGTCACCGGTGGGTTTTACACCCCCTCCCCTCGTTAGCAACGGAGAGGGGGAAAACAAACCACCCCCCCCGCCATGGCGGGGCCGGGGCTCCCGGGAGGGCGCGGGAACCGCCGCGGGTGACCTTGGCCGCGCGCACCTGCCGCCGCCGCCGCAGCCCGGCGCGGGCCGGTCACGTGAGGGGGGGGGGCACCCTCCCGGTCCGCAGGGGCCCAGCATGGCGGACGGGCCCGGCGGC
>VZTQ01012779.1:37833-54779 GCA_013400755.1 Pelecanoides urinatrix | reverse complement strand
CCTGCCCCCACTCGCCGTGTCCGTCCTCGGCCCGGCCCTGGAAAAAGGAGGGGGAAAAAAATGGCAAAACCGAGGTAAAACAGGTGGCACCGTCCCTGGGTGGGCTCGAACCACCAACCTTTCGGTTAACAGCCGAACGCGCTAACCGATTGCGCCACAGAGACCGCGTTGCCGCCGCCGCCGCCGCGCCCGCTGCTGTGGGACAGCGGGACCGCGCCGGCACCGGCCGCCCCACGCCGCGTCCCGTGTCCCGTGTCCCGCCCCGCTCCTCGGCCGGGCCCGCCCGGTGCTCGGCGCCCACCCCCGCCCGTTCCCGCCGCCCCGGGGGGGGTCACGGGAGGGGGCGGGGGGAGCGCTCCCGCGCAGCCGAAATAGCTCAGTTGGGAGAGCGTTAGACTGAAGATCTAAAGGTCCCTGGTTCGATCCCGGGTTTCGGCAGCTGCTGTTTTTGCTGCAAAACCTCCCGATTCGTTCCGTTAACCCCCAAAACCACCCCCCGGAGCTTTCAGGCGACCGCGAAGGCATCGCACCCTCCTCAAATCGGGCTTCAGGTTTTTTAACGTAGAGAAACAGCAGCACTGGTGCACAATGAAGGAGGCAGCGGAGGTGGAGGGTGGTGCACCACTTAAAATGGGACAAGCGCGAGCTCAGCAGGGACGGCGTGTGCCAGTACCTGTTTTTTAAACAAAGCACAAGAACGGACAACAGTAAGTTTGCTTTCTTGTACTCACCCCTGCATTTAATAACGTGAAACTGTGCGACCGAAACGCAATACTAGGGTTTTCTCTGATGTACAAAAATAACCTTCACCTGATATAAAACTGGGGCGGAAGCGTCTGCCTGTGTGCACCACAGCTTAAAAATCAGTGTTGGAAATAAATGAGCATATTCAAACCAAAGTAACGACAAGCCTTTGATTATTCACTTCATCCGACTTTAATTGATTTAAGACCACATAATTCTGTGCATCGCAAGACTGAAGTTGGTCTCGAGGTATGAATAGTCCTGTAAATAGCCTTTAACACCCGGTGCAAAAGTTGGAAGTGGTTCTCAAAGATGTAAACATTGCAGAGTGCTTCAACACAATGTAAACTCTTAGTCATCCTTAGGCAGCAGAACACAGTTTGATTTTTAAACTGAGAAGTTGTCCACGGTGAATTGCACTAAGATGGTATTAGCCAAAAGATACAAAAAGTGAGGACAGAGATAAAGGCACGGCGAGCTGGGAGCTGGGCTTCTGCGCAATGGTTTGAAGAAGGACCTGAACAGCACTTCAGGAATTTTAATTGAGGAGTGCACACACGATTAGGTTTTAAAGGAGGGGGAACCCGCGGATACGCTGATCTCAATCGCTGGAAGCCGCTGCGTCCCGAAACGACTGCGCGTGACCCAAGACATCTCCCTTCCTACGCGCCACTCCCAGCTCCAGAGCCACCTCTGTCACAGAAACCGCATTACCCCTTCTCACGAGTTTAATGACAAATACAGAACAGTCCAGTTACATACCTATGATTTAGGTACTTGTGAATGTCCCTTTGATAACATGAATAAGGATTCCAAATGCATATTGAAACTTATTATAGAGTACAGAGTAATTAAAAGTGTAATTAAAACATATTCAGATAATTACTATAGCCAGAATACACACCTGTAACTCAATTTACATTTAAACTTCTTCCTTAATTTCAAATCATCTTGGTTTCTACTGGACAAGCAAGTAGATCACATTTTCATTATAATAGAGAAAAATACTAATGATTGGGTTTTTATCATTAAATAGTTATCAGTAACACTGCAAGTCTGTCAAAGGCAATTTGTAACATGCTACATCTTCAGCAAAAGCTGGGGGAGGGAACTACGCATGATTAAATTAGATATTTAAATCAGATAGAAAAACACAATTAAAAGTGTTCCTAAAATCAAGGCCTCAAAAAAACCATTAAACAGCATTCAAAATGGTTTCACTTTTAAATGGAAAAGTGAACATTTTTTGGTTTCTAAGAAAACATTGGATTCCTTTTCTACTGAATTTTACAGTTGTCCTACCAACAAAACCGAAGCCTTTGTTATTTAGATTGCATCACCGGGTGCCAATTTTATTTCCCACACTTTGAGAGACATATAAAGCAAGAACAGGCAACCCGCTGGAAACATTTTCAGACGGGAAACCCGCGTACATTCAGTGGCAGTGAAGTCATCAGGCAATATGTGGCTACATCATTCACCAGTACATGTTCTTCTGAGGACAATAGCCCTTCCTTTGTCAGATATTTGGCCAAAATCATTCACACAAAACTTAGCGTTATATCAAGAAGCTCTGCAAAACACTTGCAGTTTTTGCAGGTTCCACGTTAAGTGCACTGAGCGGGTGAGGACTGAGGCGGCCGCGCGCCCGCAGCCTTCCTACAGGGTTTGCATCGTCTTTTACAGGCGGTTCCACGCGGCAAGAGCAAGGGAAGCAGCGAGCAGCTCCAGTACGCGGCATCGACAGCAAGGACTGAAGATACAACTGTACCTGACAGTACTACAGCATTATAATGGCTACATCTTTTGAAGATATACACATGGATTTTAAAAATAATTACACATTTTATACAAATAACCACTTGATTATATACACTTAGTGCCAAGGTAACTTGGGAAAGTATGTACCGCTGTTCAGAGGCTGCCTGCAGATGTTAGTTTGGTTTCCACTTTTTTTCTTTCTAGGATTTCTTCATCAAATATTTCTCTCTCCCTGAAAAGAAATACATTGAAGTTCTGTAGTAAAAATAATCTTAACATATTAAACAGTTCGCGATGTGTTACCGTAACTCAGCAAGAATATTTCCCATGTTTAATCATTTTGTTATTAGACAATGAGGAAGCTTGCCTTGCAGAAGGGAGGATGCTGAACTCTCCTCCCCTTATACTCACAGTTTTCCATATAAACAGTAAACTAGTAAGAAAAATTCAGAGAATACTAAAAATAAAAAGATACCTTTTGCTCAGAGATGGTCCTTTTATGTATTTCTCTTCTGCCTTCTTGTAATCTATGTCATCCACAGCAGAAATCGCATAGATGATAGCCTGTAAAAATAGTTAGTTCACTTATACTCGTGAAACAAAAACTAAATTACAACTAGAGATTTGAAACTGTCCCAGCAGTTGAGCACATTTTCGGAATAAGGTTCCTCAATCACTTGGGAAACTTGGAGGAAACCGCTCGTTGTGTACCTCAGGTTCTTAAATAAATAATATAAACTTGTCCTTTAACATTCCCAGGAGAGTATTTTTATAATCAGATTAAGATACTCTTCATAGTAATTTTGTTTCTACAGAAGTTACTTATGTTCTCCTACTTAGGTTCCTAAGAAGCACAGTAAGTGTCTAAAAGTATAACACTAAAAACAAACAACCCACCCCCCAACACACACAAATAACCCAAGAAAACCCAGCGATAACTTGCCAAATTAAAAAAAAAAAAACCAAAGCTTTGAAGAGTTTCAGAAGTAATCAAAATACACCAGAAAGCAAACATTCTGCCTTTAAAAACATCATACCACCTAAAGCTTCTCCATTCTGTGCTAACGGCTTAAAAAAAAAATCAGCGTTTAGAATTACCTTGGTCCACATCTCGCCCATAACCCTGCCAGCCTACTAATGCCAACATCTGCAGCACCAGCAGGGAGCGATTAATACTGGGGCTTTATTTATTTTCTCCAACATGCAATGTAAACATGTTTGTCCTCTGATTATCAACCCATGAACATGGCTTAAGAGCCTCCTGCCCCGATTTTAATATTCTTTGCTCAAAATATACATAGAAACTAAGCAGTTTTATACCCTCCGAGCTGAAGGGACCGTGACCCAAGCTGGTAGGTAGGCAGGCTTGAATGTACCTGCCCGGCTCCCGGGGAACGCTCCGCACGTCAGTAAAGCTGAATCATGTAACACCGGTGTCATTTACTTACTTTAACGTTTACTTTTCTCAGTTTCACGTTTACTTACCTCAGGCAAAAGGACATCTGAAATAAAATTTATTTCATCTCCGCTTATTTGATGCAGATATTCAGTGCTTGTTTCACGATATACTTCCTTCAAGTAGTTTACTACAAGGTCTATCTGTTCGTCATCCTCTAAATACGTTTCAATGCAGGACGTGTACTGCCTTGAATTCAGGAATCCCTTCAGCCACCGGGATTGCTTTCTGCTTTTCAAAATAGCCAAAAGATGCTCTTCGGCCCCCTTATTCTTCACTATAAAGTCCACTAACTTTTTATTCGCTTTATCTCTGGCAGCTCTTGTTCTGTCAGGAAGAAGTTTCTTGGAGGGCTTCTGAGGTGAAATTTCTAATGGAGACACTTCAACAGCTTCCTCTGCTATACTTGGAAAGGTCATTAGGGCTGAACCTTCCTTTCTAACTGGGTAGCCTGAAAAGAAAAGCCGCAAACATTCTTACTTAAATATACAAAACAAGGGGCTTTCTCACATACATGCTTACATTTACAAATATAAAATAAGGGACTTTCTCGATAAGAGAGAAGTTTTTCTTCCTCCCCTACCCAAAGAGGGTAAAAAATCACCACCAACAAAACCTTCATTTTGCCTTAAAAGATTAGGGAGTTGCAACTCTGACAGGAGCTCTGAAATGAACTCTCTACAACATGAAGTAACCAGTTACCTGATGGTCTTTAACAATCCATGTTTATTTAACTTTTGTTGGGGGGACTGAAAAACCGTAAGATGCAATAATGGTGTAGTAATTTCAATGGCACCCCCTCACTGGGTCTGACGCCTAACTCAACACACACCAGTAAACGTTAGAGCTAAACTTACCTGCTAAGAGAAGAATACAAAAGTTAATGAATTCACTTACTGATATCAGCAGCAAAATATTCCAAGAAGGATCCCGTAAAAGAATGACAACCTAAAAAGCCCAAAACAGGGTTATTTATCAGTTTTGGTGTTCTCTTTTTCCTGATGTATGAATGGATCAGAATGGATGACATCATCCACCTCATCTGCTTACCCAGTCTAATTCGATAGTCAGAAATCAATTGAATACACCACTCAATTTCCTGGCGATAATCTTCTTTGGCTCGTTCCTACAAAACAAGAGCCATTTACAGTCCTAAAGAGAGTAGCCTAATGAAGCCTTTAGGTTTAGGACGCTAACCAGGTAACAGAAATGGCTAACGATAATGAATCAAAGTTTACTCGCAGTTTTCTGCATTCTCCTGAAATTCAACTTCTGCCATCACTGGGTCATGCGGCGTGAGAGTGGCTTCGTTGTATGCAGAAAACCCACGAGTGAAAACACCGTAAGAGTCCCGAGCAACTGCCTGCCCGCCACACACACGTGTGTTGTTAGCAGCAGCCTCACTGAGACGGAAGAAGGTGTCGGGGGATCCCATTCCCATATTATTCTCCATTTTGTGGAGGACGAATTATGTTTAATTACTTTGTTGAATAGAGTGAGAGAGAAGGGAGAACGGTGAACAAACCCAGACCGCTCAGCTGCACCACACTCCTCCCGCGGGGTCAGATATACACCGTGTATACAACTTGATTTTCCCCAACACATACACTTGCAGTTACATGTTACTGGTGATACTTACTATGAGGTCCTGCTTTTCTTCACAATCAAAGTGCTTCAGATTCTTAAGAGATACTGAGAAACTTGATGAAACAAAGAAACACAGTTAGGGAAGACAGGCAGTTGAGTTGCACCTCTATTTATTTACTGCAATTCTACACCTCCCCGAATATTAAGTTTCAGAAGGAATTCAGGAATGCAGGTTTTACTAGTTTTGGTTTCATATTAAGCTAAAACTATGAAATCTTCCAACAAATAAGAAGTACCTGGTTTTAAAACAAAACAAAAGACAGGCCTGTGTTCCCAGAAAGTTTGGGCATGACGTGTAAAGACACTAGCTGGGTCCCCAGCCCTTTGTTTATTCCTCAAATAAGCGTCAGCTGTTCACATGAATGCCAGCCTGTCGCAACTGGCAGCAGGATAAAGCACGCAGCCCACACCCACGAATCCTCACCTTACTTGGTCCCTCCCTCTGAGATCAACCTTAGTTTTAACGGACAGTGTAATCGCCCTGTACCAGGAAAAGAGTACAGGACGCTGCTGAAAAGAAACCGAAAGTTCAGAAGTGATTGGAATCCACATTTACCCTTTTTTTTTGTCAATTGTATTCTTTTCTATTAACAGCACGGATGCCCTTCTGTGTTTCTGCTTCACATTTTTTACCTGTTGGAAGGATAAAGTCTCATTAGCATCCCAAAATCCTAATACCCTTACAAAGCAGGAACATTTTCTATCGATATTATACAGTACACCCCGTACTTCAAGGAAGTTACACAAATATGACAAATCAAGTTTAAAGTGGCAAGAATAGCAAGTTACCCCAATGAAGCATTTTTGTTAGTGCACAAAGACCCATCCTCTTTCTTTTGTTAGTTGGGTACAACCACCCTAATTCACGATACAAGATATAAAGGCTCAATAGTAATCCTCTGCTCCACATTTATTTTTTATGTGAATCAACCACATTTCTTTTTTATGTGGTTTTTGTCATACGTAAATTTACTTCTATTATCTTTGGAATGCTTCTACTGGAAGATCCTTAATATGTCCAGCTCTACTCAAGTCAAGAAGGGCAAAAGACACTCAAGAACTCGGTAAGCTGCTCCTTATCAGACCCCTTGCAATATCACCCTAAGAAGGCAGCGAGCTGTTCTTACCACTGCTGGCCAATAAGGATACTTTCGCAACTTGCACCAGACCAAAATCCCTTCTTCAATTGTTTGTGGCTCTATGATAAAAAATAAAGTAATTTTTCTTTAAAAAAAACAAGTTAAGACAGTTAGGCTTGCCCTCTCTTATCAGCCTCCTTTCAGGAGTTTCACTTCAATGCTTTTACAGGTTTCAGCTAAGGTCACAGGGCATCCCACACCCCCCAAAATGCAGCACAGGTAGTTCTGAGTACAGGAACTCGGACATTTCAATCCCAGGCCCTTGCCCATTTTCACGGTGATTTGCATTTCATTCTGTTTCAAAAAGCCTTTCTGGGGCATCCAAGAAATGCATTTTGTTCCAAGCTTGAACAAAGCTGGACTCGCTTTCTAGAAAGGTTAGCTTTGATTACCAAGGCTTGTCAGCAAACGAGCACACCAATCTTGGATGAAAGAGTCTCATATGGGTACACTGATCTCTCACCTTGCTGTGATAAAATACTAGGAAGTTCTTCATCCTCCTCCTCTTCATCTATCAGAGCTGAGAGGCGGGAGAAACTGTCCGAGGAAACTAGCTTTGAAGACAGGTCAAACGATTCCAGTCCTGCCAACAGCAGCAAGCACCAGTGTTCATAAAGTGGAATAGTGGTTAAAAAAGCATCAGCTTCAGACCAGGTGAAACACAACTGTGTAAGTGACCCCGCAGCAGCGTGAGTCACCGTAACACAAGGGTCTGTCACGCCACACGTACTCTCAATTCTCTGCCTAGGCCTAATAATCTGAATAAAAGATGAAAAAGGGGCAGGAACAAGAACAGGCTGGTTTCAGGACTCTGTAGCAGCCTGTTCCTTTACATAACATCATTCCACCTCAACACTAACTAGATAGCAGTGAAGAGAAAAACCTGTGTGAAATCTGCAAGTCCTCCAGCGAAGGGTAAGAATTACTGCTAAGTACAGTTTTTCAATGCAAAACCCTAAACAACTCCAGACAACCTAACCACCACACTAATTTTTAGCCAGTATTAAAGTGATGGCGTTTTTTGCTTCTCCAAAACTTAAACCAAAAGGAATTAAAATCAGCAATTCAAGAACCATATTCACAAAAGCCCTGCAACATTCCAAGATGAGTAACAGCGCTCGACAATCAAACAGGATGCAGTTTTCCCTTCCCCGAGCAATTTGCCCACCTTCATCTTCCTCAAAGTCAGGCAGCTGAAACTGCTTTACTGTATTCATAACCACGAGTGAAGTATTCTTATTTTCCTCCTCTTTACGCTGAGAAGGGAAGCTATCAGAAAGCGTCCCATGGTCAGACGGCCCAGATGAAGATTCAGGGCAATTCCTGCATTTCCTTCTTCTGCACGAGGACACAGTTGCATCAATCTCTTGTCCTCTGTTAACCCGTCTTAAACTCACTGGCTTTTTTCTTCCATCTAATTGCTTTACTAGACTTTCGCTTTCACACCCGATGCGTTTCTCCAAGTCCTTGGAGGCACGTTTACAAGAGGAATCCAGTAATGTCCCTCTAGGTTGACTTCTGGCGTTCGCCCTTCTGACAGGGACCGCTGTGTCAGATTTGCGGGGGACAGACAGAGAAGACCCTTCCTCAGCACCGGGCTGTGCTTGATCCTTGGGGAAATCATTCCCACAGGAGACAGGTGATCCTGCGCTTCTTGGTCTTTTTCTTCCTTCCTTATCCTTTCCCTCCTTGGGCTTAAGGGAGACTTCATTTCCTGGTTTGGACTGGGGCAGCAATTTGGGTTTGATTTTTTTCTGTCTTGGTAGCGATTTTGATTCTGGTATTTTGCAATTTTGACTGTCCGAGTTTGACGTATCATACAAGTCCCTGGAAGGGTTTGTTCCACTTTCATGTGCGTTAGCGCTCTCCTCCAAAATGAACGAAGCTTTCTGGGTTTGGTTTTTTGTGTCAGTCTTCAGGCTGGGATTATTTTTTTGTTCTCTTTTTTTCTTGGAAGAAGGCGGCTCCAACTTTTCTTTAGAGTTTAAGAGCGATGGACATCTACATAAGGGGGTAGATGGGAGAGACCCTGCATTGTTCTCCTGGGATAACTGAGTATTTGGTCCTTCTTCTGAAGGTGGTACTTGTCTGGGTGAGACTCTCTTCTTTAGAATATCCAGGGCAATTTTAAGAGAATGGCGATATTTCAGTTCTTCCACAGCCTCTCTCGAATTATACCTTTGATCTGACAAAGAAGAATATGCAATAAATGCAATAAGCTTTCTTTGTCTATAAGAAATTTTATTGATAGTATATCTTTTGTTTAAGAGGTAACTTAACACTTAAATCATCCGTGATTCTTAAGGCAAAGTATACAGGGACACAAAAAGTGCAAGCTTCCAATGCCTTATTTTGGTGGAAGTACACACAAGTTTCTTCACCATTCCTTCCAATTTTTGTGTATATTTGTGTTCAGGTTTTGTGCATATTTTACATTCAGAATATATACAAGGCAGCAAATATTTTGACATATCCTCACCTAAGGTAGAGGCAATGTTTTCTATACATTCTTCCTGCATTGGTACGGTATCTGCATGCTTCACACAAATCCTGAAAATACAACAATGCTGACTGAAAACATCACAGCATTAAGCATTACTAACAGGATGACACTGCTGTCATCTGGCAATAAACCTGCAATATTTTTTTTCCCCAAACCCCATACTTGTTAGCAGAACTTAAGGAAAAAAAAACCCCACATAAAGAATGCCTGAGTTAACAGTACGCTGTGTATAGATGTATGTGGCCAGCTCTGAAAAGGCAACGGGTTTCGTCGTAAATCGATGACCTCATTTCACAGATACCTTCAGATAAAGGAATTACTTCATTTTTTAATATCTAAGAGTGCAAACGTACAACAGTAACAATGACACTTAACTGTTCTTTCAAGCCAAGTATTTCAACTTCAAAAGAACACTTCCTTGCATTAGTAACAGATGTTTTCCTGGCCACTCCAGTTTTGCACAAAACCTACATTCAAGAGAAAAACACGCATTTAAAATCCTTGACCACGTCTGGTAGACTATAGGACAGATCTGACATCAAAACATTTTAATATGAACAGCACAGAACGGACTGATATTCCATGGCATCTGCTGCAGTATTAGGATCTCTTTTTTTAAGTATATATGCGTTTACTTGGAGCTCTTACTTATTTACTGCTCCGTTTCATCCATTTCTAAGTTATATGCACAAACCTTTCCTCATTTCTACATCTGCTTTACCTTTGCTGGCCATAAACGCTCCTTCCACATGCAAAGAACATACTCTTCATCTGTCATGACTGTTTCATGTAGAAAAGGAAAATTCCAGTATGGTCTGAAGAAAAAGGGAATAAAAAAGTTACCCAACACTTGGTCTATTTTTGTCTCCCATTTTTTTAAAGAAATATAGGACTTAAATAGAACACATTATTACCATTATGTATCGTTTTACCTTTGAGATCACTGGACTAATATTACTTTGCACGCATTCTCCAAAATTAAGTTCTAACAGCCTCTCTTTCTATAGCTGCGCAACATAAGAAGGTCTTACTGAACATGTAAGTATAGAAAATAGCCACAATTTAATTAAAATTAATTGCACATTCTGCAGCTCCCTACTACCAAATCCTGATAATGGAGGCCACTTGCCACATCCTACACATTACACCTCGCCGTGTCAATTTTTATACGTAGTTTACAATTACAGCCCGAGTGAACCAGCTGCAGAGTTCTCAGGTGTTTCTTAAAGGCCTGAAAGGCTTCAAGGAAGACCCGTTAGGAACACGAAACCCTTCCTGTACTCACCAAGCCGAAGAGTTGAGTTTCCTCGGCAGGCCGGAGCGCGGTCCAGCCGCCGAAGCACGGTAAGAAGCAGCCGTTATCGCAGCACTGCAGCGCCGAACCCCGCGGGCTCGGGGCAGGGACACAAAGCCGGTCACCGCTGCGCGGTTACGGGAAACTACGAGGCTCCACCAGCTCCGCCTCCGCCGGCTTCCACCGCTGCTTCCCCAGCGCCGGGGCCAGCGGGCCGCCCCACCGGCACCCGCCGTGAGGTCAAGGCCGGTTCGCGGGGAAAGCGGGGCCCGGTGCCCCCCGCCGGGGGCACTCCCGCCGCGCTGAGGGGACGGGCCGCCCCTCCTCGCCCCCTCCAAGCCTCACCGTGAGGGAACCGGTCACCCCGAGTCCCACCGTGAGGGGACGGGACACTCCATAACGCCACCGTGAGGGGACGGGACGGCCCTCCTCGCCCCCTCCAAGCCTCACCGTGAGGGAACCGGTCACCCCGAGTCCCACCGTGAGGGGACGGGACACTCCATAACGCCACCGTGAGGGGACGGGACGGCCCTCCTCGCCCCCTCCAAGCCTCACCGTGAGGGAACCGGTCACCCCGAGTGCCACCGTGAGGGGACGGGCCACCCTCTCCCCGCTTCCGGTGCGAGGCCCCGGGCCGCCCTCCGCTCAGGCCCCGGAGCGGGAGGAGTTACCGTGCGCGGAGCGAGGCGGACAGCAGAGCCGCGCCGCCTCCCTCCCCGTCGGCTCTCCCGCCCACCCCGTTGTGCGCAGGCGTCGCCTTCACCCCGGCAACGCGACAGCCAATCAACGGACCCCGCTCGCGCGTAGGACGCTGCCACAACACGCACGCTCCAGCCAATCAGAGCGTCCGCTCCTCCGATTGCTCCGCCCCTGTTTCGCTTTCCATTGGAGGGTTCGGGGTACGCCCCGCCCCCGCGGCGGAGCGTCCTTGGCACCGGCGTCGGTTCCCCCTCGCGCCGAGGCGGTGACGGTGGGACGCGGAGCAGCTGTTTCCCCGGCGCGGCCATGGCAACGGGGCCGTGGTGGTGACGTAGTCACGTCGGAGGGCTGCACTGTGACATCAGAGTGCGGCAGCTGAGCTCCGCCCCGGGGCCCGACCGCCCCGGCAGGCCCGAGAGGCCCCGGCAGGCCACGGCAGGCCCCGACCGCCCCGAGAGGCCCCGGCAGGCCCCGCGGCCTGGCAGGCCCCGACCCGCCCTGGGCCCCGCTGAGGCTGGACGCGGTTCTCTTTACCGCACCCCCCTGCTTCCCTCTCAGCGCGCTTCGTGCACCGGGCACGGCCCTGGGGGCAGAGGCCCCGCAGCCCCCACGCTCATCCGTCAAAGGTGCTTTTTCTAACTCAGCATTACAAGGGATTTGTCTTTTTTGTTGTTGTTTTTTTAGGTTGAATTAACTTTGCAGACGCGACGGTCCTGGTGTAACAGGCCCTGTTCAAAAAGGCTGGTTTGTATTTGCACTAAGGCAAGACGAGAGGGAGATGGCTGTCGGTCCGACAGCACTTACACAAATCGCTGTAACCCTGGGGAGATCGGCAGATAGATGCAGTGTTCAGTTGTCCAGAGCCTGAAAATAAATCGTTGTATGAAAACAGGTTAAAAAAAAAAATCACCAAAAAAATGGTCTTCAGCAAGCTGCTATTGGCTCTGTCAATGTTTAGCCCTTGTATTCTGAGACAAACAGTAAAAACAGCCCATGTTACGATGTTTGATACTTTATTAGCTGTCTATACTTCTTTATAAATACCTGCAATATCAGAAACGTCACCACTATACTGAAGTAGTAAGTTATTAAAACACATTTTGAAAATGGTATACAGACCAAAATGGCATCTCCTATTAGCTTTACTCCCAGGAGTACGTTTTTTCCTACCTTTTAAATACTGATATTTGTGGAATAATACTTGGTTGACATAAGAGGCAAACTCCTTTTTTTGCTTCCAGTTTTCCCTCAGGTGCCTTCCATCGCTGAAGACACTTTGTTACTCGCTGTTATCTAATGGTACCTTATTTCCCGTTCTTCTGCAGGATCAGGAGTGGTCTGCGGGCAGGGCAACGTTACTCAGCGTTTCCCAGCATCGGCCTCTGTTTCACAGGCTCTGGGTGTGCTGAGCACTCCGGCCTGGCCCTGCAAGGCGTTTAAATAAGTATTTCATGTCAAAGGATATAAAATAGTCTTTTAAGACCCGGATTAGTAAACAACGTGGTTAAAGTTGGAGTTCTGGCTCCGCTGGAGTAAATGGGGACACGTCATGGAGTTTGAAGGACAAAGTGTGTCACCCTAAGTGTAAGATAAAGACCGGAGTTCAGCACACTGCAGGGTTCAGCCCTCTATATTAAAAAAAGGAGAGAAAACGACTGCCCCGCCTGCAAAAACGCAAAGCAAAAGGTATAATTTTTCCCTTGCCTAAACATTCTCCCATGTTAGCAGCGTTTGCTTTCTCCAAAGTGATATCTCGCTGCGCATCTGCTTCCCTGTGGACAGTTAGTTAAAAAAAAAAAAAAAATATATTTCTGGTCAAGACCTAATATTTTCCCAATTAAAAAACCCTCTTGAACATCTGATTTTTCCTCTGTACTCAGCTTTCCAAGCACCCTAAACATAAATGAGCTTCATACAGTATGGATCAGCCCTTATGTGTAGTTCTTAATGATTTCTGCTTGTGCTGTAACTAAACACGAAAGCCGCTGTGTTACATTTGCCTTCCTGCCACTCTGATGACAGCTCTGACCCGCAGACCCACCCTCTGCGCCGAGCCGGGTGTCTGTAATGGCGGCTTTCAGCCTCAGCAAAATTGGTAATTTTTGTTTGCAGCCCTTCCTTGATCAACTACCGGGTTGTACATCCCCAGCCTGGAAAAAACTCACTTCATCTACAGATTTCGCTCTTCTCCAGCTAAGATTTTTTTTTTCCCAAACACATTGTTATACGTGTATGGCCCCAACGGCGGGGGGTGTGGGTTGTGGCCATTGCCTCGGGTTAGCAAACCTCACGCTGGATCTGCGGAGCAGCCGCCCGGCTTTCGGTAATCCCCCACGCGTAATATGGCTTTTCCTGTCCGATTACTTGTTCTGTATTAAAATCTGCAAATGCTTATCCTGTAGCTTGGTAAATAACTGCCTAAAAAATTTCTCGTTGAGAAGTTTGTCAACTGATTTCATTCATCTTAAAAAAAAACAGACAAAATGTGTATAAACTCATTGTCCTCACTCAGGAAACAGCAGCACCGTTACGTGTTACAAAGTCTTACAACGCGCCGTAGAAAGAGTTGCATTGTTCTTCGTTAAAACTCGTTGTGTAAATCGTAACCTGGAATGCCAACGCAGAGGCCAGACGAGCCAGCGTTGCCGGTTCGTCACAATCTACCACCATCACGTAGCCACAGCAAGACTGAACGTGGGAAGAAATGAAACTGGAGTGGAACAAAAGCACAAATCAAGCAAAGGTCGTCTACTTCCTAGAGATAATAAAGGAACCACTGGCAAACACTTGTTCTCCGGATAGGATCAAACAGCTGGGTTCAAAGACTCCTACAAACCTTGTCCGATACAGCAGTAAGCCTACAGCCGGGTCTCGTGATAGCGACTGTAGATGTAACGTCGATGGTCCGCGATAATCCAGACGCACCCTCTCCCCGAAGCAAATCAACCCTTCAGGACTATTTACAGGCACTGACAAAGCGCTGTCCTAAAGACAACTTACTGCCTTTGTAGGGGAGGTGAAAGAAATCCTTTTTCTGCTGTTTGCTCCTCGTTTTTAAGCCACTTGGGATCTTTTCAAGCCACAGTGGCCAAAACTGTTAATTTGTCGGAAGACCGAGTCACCAGCCTTGTTCCCTCAGTCGGGTCCATACAGACACACACAGCAACCAGGTACGACTGCACTGGTAACAGGACACTAAATAGGGGTGCTCCACACGACAGGCCACGGGCTCCCGACGCACACCTACACTCGGGGTGCTCCTGTCCCCCC
Source organism: Pelecanoides urinatrix (assembly GCA_013400755.1). Lineage (NCBI taxonomy): Eukaryota > Metazoa > Chordata > Aves > Procellariiformes > Procellariidae > Pelecanoides > Pelecanoides urinatrix. The sequence continues at coordinate 40,266 of VZTQ01012779.1, read as the reverse complement.
CGGCTTCCCCCGCCTCTCCCCGTGCCAGCGTCCAAGGGTCAGTGGGATATTGCTTGTCGAGCCGGCAGCGGCGCCGAGCGCGTTAGCTCTTGCAGCCGGCGCCGTTCACGGGAACCTTGGACACGGCGGGGCAGTCGCTCCGGAAAGCGGCGAGGTCCTCGGTGGCGGTGGCTTCGGGGCTGGTTGTCCCCGTCCCCTGGGGCAGGCAGGTGCCCCGGGGACCCCCCTGGCTGCGCCCGCTGCGGGAGCAGTCGTGGTGCCCGTGGTTGCCCAAGCGGCTGGAAGCCACCACGGCTTTCATGGCAGCCTGTTGCAAAGGCACAGTGGCGTGAGCAGTTATTAGCCTGTGTTTCCCGCTTTGATGCCGTTCCCGAGGCGCTCGAGCCGCCGGAGCGTGCGGAAGGGGGGATCGTGCCTCCTCCTTCAGCCGCACCGAGCCGGGAAGCGCAGCCCTTCGCCTCGGGCACGGCTTTTCCCGGCAGCAGCTGCCTCAGCGGGCAGCCCCGCCGCCGCTCCCCGGGGATGCTGCTACGCAAGGAGCTGCTCCATCCTCCTTCACCCCCCTCCCCGAGCCACCCCCCAGCTGCCACGTGTCACTGAACATTTATCTGCTCGGGGCAGGGGGTCCTTAAAACCCAGCGGCAGCAGCTCTCGGTGGCCCCAGCCGTTTGCATGAGGGGACGTGAACACGAGCCACCCCCGGGGCTTAACGGGGCTTTTTCACCTCACCTTCAGCTTCCGCCTGGCATTAAATTCCTGCAGTTTCTTCTGCGTGCTGTCCATGTGAGCAAATTTAGCAGCTTTCCCGGTGACCCAGGGATGCTCCAGAGCCTGGTAGACTGTCAGTCTCTTCTGGGGGTCCAGAACAATCAATTTTCTGACCTGTAACCGATTTTAGACACACAAAAAGGCTTCATTTGTTAAATGCCTCTAGTTTTGTTATCTTCCCAAGCATTGATCTGAAGGCTTCATACTCAGCAGCTCCTAAGCCCCGGCGCTGGCTCACTCACCAAGTCCTTGGCGTTGAGGGAAACCTCATCCCACCACGGGGACACGAACTCGTAGTCGCAGGTGAGGATGCGGCTGTACATGTACTGGTCCCCTCGCGGGTCGAAGAAAGGCTCGAAGCCGCAGAGCCTGCGAGCACGGGAGAGAGGAAGCTACGTGCCGCCGCCCGGACCCCCCGGCGCGGCCGTGCCGGTATTTGCCGGCTGCTCGCGGTGGGCTGAGGTTGGAGCAAACCGTCTCGCCGCCGCGGTTTCTCCGCCCGCGGGACCCCGGCAGCGTTACTCACAGGATGTAGGTGATGACGCCCACGGACCACATATCCACTTCAGGGCCGTACGGGCACCCGTGGAGGATTTCGGGGGCTGGAAGCAGAATTTGGGGTTCAAAGGCCACAGTGGGAACCTCACAGAGGAGAAAACACCTCCTGGGTTCTGTCACCGTCTCCCGAGCCCAGCAGAGCCGCCTGCCATTCCTGCACTGAGCTGTGCACGGCCTCAGGCAGCAAGCAGCCTCCCCGGGTCTCCCCCCCACCCCCCGGCTCTTCCCTCCCGCTCACCGCAGTACCCCGGCGTCCCGCAGACGGTTTTCATGGTGTCCTGTTCATCCACGATCTTGGAGAGCCCGAAGTCACCTTGGAGGGACACAGAGGGGAGCGGCGCTTGTGCCACGAACCCCCCCCCTCGTGCCACCAACCTCCCCCCCGGACCCCCCCGGCAAACCCACCGATTTTAAGGGGAGCGTGGGGGGACAGGTCTGCGTAGAGCAGGTTCTCCGGCTTCAAGTCGCGGTGGACGACTCCATTTTCGTGCAAATACTAGAGAGAGAGAGAGAGAGAGAGAGAGAGAAAGCAGCGCTGCGGAAGGAAGGGAAGGGGCAGGGGAAGCCCCGTCTGCCTCGGGTAGAATTTGGGAGGAGGCGGCAGCGATCCGGGACCCGGCACAAACACAGAACCAACTCGCCCGACTATTTCTTTGGCAACACCCAACGCCTGGAGTGCCAGGGCACGGGAAGGACATTTCCATTTTTAAACCCTCCCGTTGCCATAGAAACCCCATCTCCAGCCGACCTGTGATGCAGAGCAGCGCTGACCTTCCTCCCTCCTCTCCTTCATCCCCCTCCAAAGGCGGATCAGAAGAGGCGTCTCCACCAGCAATGCCTTCGGAGAGCCAGGGCGAGTGGGCAAACGCCTCTCCCCAGGGATATTTGGGATGGAGCGGCTCTGGGTGCCTCTTCCCAGGGATATCTGGGATGGAGCGGCTCTGGGTGCCTCTTCCCAGGGATATCTGGGATGGAGCGGCTCTGGGTGCCTCTTCCCAGGGATATCTGGGATGGAGCGGCTCTGGGTGCCTCTTCCCAGGGATATCTGGGATGGAGCGGCTCTGGGTGCCTCTTCCCAGGGATATCTGGGATGGAGCGGCTCTGGGT
>VZTQ01012779.1:6732-30743 GCA_013400755.1 Pelecanoides urinatrix | reverse complement strand
GCATCCCTCCCTCTCTCCTCCAGGCCAGTCCCTGCCCCGATGGGGACACGCTCCCGTGCAAGGAGGGCTCCTGCCGCCCCCCAGCCCCTGCCGACCCCCCCGCCCAGCAGCCGGTACCGTCCCAGCTCGGGGCCCATGATGTAAAAATCTTCCAGGGCCGTCTCGCGGTGGGACCCGTCGATCCAGTACTCGCTGCCGGTCTGGGAGGAGGGCATGGTGGGCCGGGGGCGGCGAGCTCCCGCCAGCTGCTGGGAAGAAGAGACTCAGACATCGCCGTGGCCCCCCCGCCTCGCTGCCCCCACGCTGGCGAGCGCCCAGATGGCCCGGCAAAAAGCAACGCTCGGGATTATCGAGCGCGATGAAGTCGCAGCCACAAATCTGCCTCCCAGCAGGCACGTACGCTGCCTTTTTTTGAGATAACACCCCCCCTGCCTATGGCGGGTCCCCCCCAGCTTTTCACACCAGGCCCCCCCCATCCCCGCCATTTCCAACCCCATCCTTCCAGGGCTGCCTCGGCTTTTCAGAGCCCGGCAGGCCAGACCCTGCGCCCAGAGCCCAGGCTGTGCCCCACGGACTGGCACGTTGGGGTATTTGCACCCCGATTCCCGCAGTCACCCCCAAAACCACCCCGACACCAAGCACGCCCGCCGGCCCGGGCCTCCCGCCGCGGGTCCTCGCGGCCCCTTGCTCTTTGCAACCCCGTTAATATTCGGGTCTGGTTTGGGGACCCGGCACGTACCGTTAGCTGCGGCGTCGCTGCACGGCGGAGCCGTGTCCCCCTCGGCGTTGCCTCATCCCCGGCGCGGGGCAGCTGTGCGGAGGGTGGGCGCTGGGTGCGGGGGCCGCTCAGCCCCCGCACGCCTCGGTGCCGGCGCCGTGCCCAGCTGCAGCCCCCCGGGCCCGTGCTGCCAACCGGCGGGCCGGGCCCCCCGCGCTGCTCCCCACCGCGGGGGGGTTAGGGCTCAGCTCCTTGGTGGTGCTGTGCAGGGTGCTGAGCGGCCCTGGGGCGCAGGGATGGAGGGATGCAGCAGGGATGGAGAGGTGCAAGGATGGAGCTGGGATGCAGGGATGGAGGGATGCAGGGATGGAGGGATGCAGGGATGGAGGGATGCAGGGATGGAGGGATGCAGGGATGGAGCCGGGATGGAGGGATGCGGGAACGCAAGGATGCGGGGAGAAAGGAAGGTGGTGATGCGGGGACGGGGCTGCGGTGCCTGGGGACCCTCCCAGGCAGCATCACCGGCTGGCGCCGCTTCCCGGCTGGCTCGGCCGTGCCACCCCACGGCCCGACGCCGCCACTGCACCGCACCGCGCCCCGCCGGCCCCCGGGGCTCCGGGCTGCGCTCGGCGGGCGGGGGGCACAGGGCGGCCCCGGGCCCCCGCCCCGCGCTGCAGCCGCTGCCCATCACTCGAAGCCCAGCGCCGGGATCCAGCCCCAGGCCGGGGTGGTACCGCGCCGGATTGGGCCCCGCTCCTCGGGGAGCACCCAGCGCCCCGCACACCCTCGGGTGCCGAGGGACGGATCCTGCCCCGCATCCTGAGGAGCACCCACAGTCCTGCACCCGCCCCAGGGGCCCAATCCTGCCCTCCCCGGGGAGCACCCAGAGTCCAGCATCCCCGGGTTTCGGGGGCCCGATCCTGCCCCGGGGAGGACGCGGGCGCTGCCGGGCGCGGCCGCAGGGTGACGCCGTCGCCCGCCGGATGGGNGCCGTGCCCAGCTGCAGCCCCCCGGGCCCGTGCTGCCAACCGGCGGGCCGGGCCCCCCGCGCTGCTCCCCACCGCGGGGGGGTTAGGGCTCAGCTCCTTGGTGGTGCTGTGCAGGGTGCTGAGCGGCCCTGGGGCGCAGGGATGGAGGGATGCAGCAGGGATGGAGAGGTGCAAGGATGGAGCTGGGATGCAGGGATGGAGGGATGCAGGGATGGAGGGATGCAGGGATGGAGGGATGGAGCCGGGATGGAGGGATGCGGGAACGCAAGGATGCGGGGAGAAAGGAAGGTGGTGATGCGGGGACGGGGCTGCGGTGCCTGGGGACCCTCCCAGGCAGCATCACCGGCTGGCGCCGCTTCCCGGCTGGCTCGGCCGTGCCACCCCACGGCCCGACGCCGCCACTGCACCGCACCGCGCCCCGCCGGCCCCCGGGGCTCCGGGCTGCGCTCGGCGGGCGGGGGGCACAGGGCGGCCCCGGGCCCCCGCCCCGCGCTGCAGCCGCTGCCCATCACTCGAAGCCCAGCGCCGGGATCCAGCCCCAGGCCGGGGTGGTACCGCGCCGGATNGGAATGGGGATAGGGTTGGGGTGGGACTGGGGATGGGATTGGGATGGGTTGGAAATGGGGATAGGATTGGGGTGGGACTGGGGATGGGATTGGGAATGGAGATACGATTGGGGTGGGATTGGGAATGGGGTTGGGATTGGGGATAGTGTTCAGGGGATGGGGCTGGGATGGGACCAGGGACAGGCTGGGAATGGGGACAGGGCTGGGGTGCAGGTGGCCCCGTGGCTGGGACTGTCTACATTGTCGGGGAGCTCCGTGGGGTTTTGTGTTTCCCGCAGCAAAGGGACCCGAGCAGGAGGTTTCTCCTGAACGTCCACAGGGAGGAAACGAATCCCGGCCGAGCCCACGGCCGCGGGTCGCACCACACCGGCGGTGTCAGCTCTGACGATACCCAACACGCAGGAGGCGTGCGGGGGGGTTCAGCAACACGCTCCGCTCCCCCTCCTCGTCAGCAGTGGCCGGGAGCCGGGCGAGAGGGGCTCCCTGCCAAACCCTCCTCCACAGGAGCAGATTTTTATGTTCTGCTATTAAAACTTGGAAAGAGGGAGAGCGTCCTGCGGGGCAGCGACCTTCCACGTGGGACCGACGGGTGCCGATGCCAGCGGGGCCCCGGGGACGCTGCACGGCCCCCCCACCGCCGCGGCTCGGATGGGAGACCCGCGTGAAAGGACCCGCCACGAAGGTCTCACCGGCACGAAACGTCCTCCTTGTAATGGGCTTCCCAAGTATTTATTAGAATATTTTATCATATCTGAGGGAGGCAAACTCAGCCCTGCTTGATCTAGTCTGGTTGCGACTCTCCTTTGAAAGGGATGTTCTTAAAGGGAGTGACCTGCTAAGTGAATAAATTGACTCTGCCTCCGTTACTCCCCATCCTGGTGTGTTGTGGAGACGAGGGTGGGCTGGAAGAGGCTGGTTTGAGTAATTAATATTTATCGTTTCGTCTAGAACAAGCACAATCCCCCTGTTCACCCCCAGCCCCAAAAAGAGTGGGGGGGCTGCATTTGAAGAGCGGAGGCAGCCCCTTCCCTTGGGAAACCCGGTAATAGGCCTCTTGGCGAGGGGGCTGCAATCCCACCCGCGGTGCCCGCAGACACCCACTCTGCCACCCGTGGGTGGGCGCTGGATGGAGCGTGGGGCTGGATCCGGCCTGGGCAGTGGGAGACGGGATGGGGCTGCGACGGCAGCCGGGCAGCCCCAGTCCCCTGCACGCCCCAGCACCCCACAAGCACGTCAGCCCCGGGAAGAGGGGGTGCAGCACCCCGTCCCCAGCCAGGACACCTTCCCGGGGTGCAGACCTGGCCCCAAACCTGTGGGAAGGGGCTGGGCTGCACCCCCAGGATCCGGCCCTGGCACTGGGCGAGCTGCCCCGGGAACCGGCCCGTCCTCCCCACGGCTCGGTGGGAAGATGGGGCTGGAGGAAAGCCTCTAGCCTTCTGTCTGCGGGAGAGGAATTAATTATTTTGTTCTCTCATTACACTGGAATAAAATCCATTTTAGAGCAGCATAAATTTAGGTGCCTGGAGTCGCTTTTTTTAACACCCTGGGAAACATTTCTCTCCCTCTCTCGCCCCTTTCCATATTATTTCTGTCTCATTGTGCAGCCATCGACGTTCCGGATGAAGCACAAGATGGAGGGGCATTAACCCAAGTACAGCAAAGGGGCTGCGCGGGGCACGGAGCCATCCCCGGGCAGAGGGTGGGAAGGCGAGGCCGGGGTGGAGACCCCCGAGGTGCCCCCGAACCCAGCGCTGGGCTGGGGGTCACCGGCAGAGCACAGAGCCGGCTGGGAGTGGAACCCGGGAGAGGGGCCGGCCGCCGCCTCCCGCCGCCGAGCGATGCTCAATTGTTTGGAACATAAAATGGAAATTAATACATACGGTTAAACTCCCCCCTTGGCATCTCCCCCCCCTCCCCAGCGCCGCTCGCCTTGTTAATTGAATGGCACGAAGCAAATGAGGTCAGAGCTCACTTAAGCCAGACAAGGACACAGAAACACATCGCGCCGCCTGACAGCGAGACAGGTCTGTCTACCTAGTGATGTTTAGCATTCCTGCCAGGAACCGCTCATTAAAAACCTAAAAGACGGCTTAAGCATCCCATTAGAGACCCTCGCGGTCTGTAGTTCCTTCCCTCGCAGGTCTGTTTGCGGTGAGAGGCCGGCGTGCGCCGGGCAGCGAGGATCAGAGCTGGGCGGTGGGAGGGAGGGGGTTTGCACACCCGCTGCGGGGCCGCATCCTTCCCCATCACCAGCGACGCCGGCCCGTGGAGGTGCGGGGTCCTTTGGGGTGCAGCGGTAACATGTGGGGGTCCCTCGTGCACCCAGAGCAGGGGGTGGGAGAGGCAGGGAGAGATGAGGCCAGCTGCCGGAGCAGAGCAAGCCCCGTGCCTGGGACATGCTGCCGGGGCTGAGCTCCTGCTGCTGGTGGTGCTCAGGACCCCCCTGCACCACCGCCTTCCTCGCGCTCTCCCCTCTCTCCAAAGAGATCCCCTCGGCCGGGGTTGCGGGAGCATTTCCCACGCCGTGCCTCAGTTTCCCCAGCTCTGGCAGGGCAGCGCAGCCCATTGCACAGGGCCAGGGGTGCTGAGCCTCCCCATTTTCTGAGCATCCCTGGGGATGTCTCGGGCACCGACTCCTGCTCTCGGGCCAGACCCTGTTGCTTTCGGTGGTCCGCAGGTGCCGCTCCAGTGGTGCCCCACCGACGGTGGGTGACCCAGCCGTGCGGGGACCCGTCATCCCGCAGGGACCTGCCCCTTCCCGGGCTCCTCCACGAGGCTTCGCCTGGGCGAACCCAATGGGCTCCGTGCCGGGGCTGCGGGCACCCATCCCCACGTCCCTCCTGCCCCGCTGCCATCACCGCCCCGGGCTGGCTGGGTGCTGCACGCCGAGGTCCCCGCTCCCCGCGTCCCGGGAGACGGGTGGCGGCACTCGGAGCCACCCCAGGGCTGCTCGACGCCCCAGCCAGGAGCACCCACATTTCGAGGCCTCGCTCAGGCAGGAGCACGTTGTGCCGCGGCCTCGGGGCTGCTCCGGCCGCCCCGGCGAGCGCCGGGTGCCAGGGCAGAGCCTCCCACCCGGCATCTCCCGGAGGTGGCTCAGGCATCCAGCATTTCCCTCTTGAAACAAAGGCAGCGTCTCCCTGCGCCGCCTCGTCCTCCCGCTCCTCCTCCTCTTCCTCTTCCTCTCCTTTCTCCCTCTCTTCCTTTTTTTTTAAAAAAAAAAAACCACAAGAAATGAGTTGTCTTCCGCAGATGTGACTAAAAGCACTCTGGAAATGTCAGCCACTGCTGGAAAGGGACCCAGATAACATTTAGCTTTAGGTAAGAGAGTAGATTTTCTCTACGCTAATTCATATTTATAAGCTCTCCTGTTCCCGGGGAGAGCGCGGCACTGATAGCACTTGCTGATTGCTAGCGAGCGGAGCAGGGAATTGTTTTCATATCTGAGATTAAAGAGTGGTTTCTGCTCCCAGTGGCACCTGTGTATTTACGCTGGTCATTCTCAATTCATTCTTATAAGATTAAGACTGGAAATGGGAAATGGTTATATAGTGCCGAGCCCCGGAGAGGCCGGGGGCCGCAGGGGCCCGGGGCAGCGCTGGCTTGGTGGCCCCGGCACACGAAAGTCCAAGGTGGCGGTAGCGGAGCCCAGACCCTGCGCCGGGAACAGCCCGGTCCTTCGCCGGGCGACGGGGGGTCTGCACCCCTTTGGGGGGTCCTGGTGGGAACGCTTCACCGAGATGGAAACGCCTTGGCCAGATCCTGCGGGATGGTCCCTCCGCACGGCCCCGGCGGGGATGGACGGGCCATGGATGGGGGATGGACGGGGGAGGGATGCGGGATGGACGGCCGGAGCGGAGTGGGCAGCGGGACGGACGCAAGCGTGTGATAGATTAGGTGAAAGGTTTATCTCTATTATTATTTTTCAACACATCCTGGGGTTTGTGTCAGCTGATTAAAAGCAAACAAGTAAAGCCCTTCTTCTCCACAGCGGATCAAGGATTTGGGAACTTTTAGAGCTTTATTTAGTTTTTATCTTTTTTTCGTTGTTGTTTTGAGATCATGTTTGCGAACTGGCTGAGCAGCTCCAGAGAGAGTCAAAGCGTAAATATGGGGGGGAGAAAACACCGGGTTGTGTTAGGGACTGCAGGGCCTGGAATTAGGGGGAGGAAAGGGGGAAAAAAAAAGGGGAGGAGGCGGGGGAGGCAGGAGGGGTTCGGGGTGGAAAGGGAAAAAGGCGAAAGGAGAAACAAGACAATGGCAGAAGGCACCCCGGGGACTTCCTGAGAGGTTTTAGAAATTCAAAATACGCCTTAGAGCCTCAAAGCTGTGTCAGTCACAGCCCCGGCGCAGGGATCACTAAGGCTGTGGCCAAACAATACCAGATTGTCTGAGGAAGGTGGGAAAATAGGGGGTCTCAGCGGCTCCCGCTCACACCAGCGGTTCCGCTCGTCAAGCACGCGTTCCACATGAATCAATTCTGGACAGAGCCTCGGCATAATCCCCGCCAGCCTCGCTATGACAACTTGAAGGAGAATTCGGCGGCTGAGTGACAGCAGACGGAGAACTGACAAGGCAAAAGACTGCAGGACTTTCCTTTGCTTTTTTTGCCTTTTTTTTTTTTTCCCCCTCCCTCCCTGTCCCCGTCCCCCCCTCGGTAGCTTTTTTTGGGGCAGCTCGTTTGGGCGCGCACGCGTCCGCACGCTCGAGTGCTCGCACATGTCTGCTCCCGCTGCCCCGGGTGCCGGAGCGGGCCGAGGGGCTTTGCGCTCTCCTTGCACCCAAAAAGATTCTTCTGACCTTACCCCTGGGGTACCCCGGGCCGGGGGGGTGCTCGGGGCTCCAGCCGGCTCTCCCACCCTGCCAAGGCCGAGCTGACCCCACGTTTTGGGGGGAAGGCGCAGGGGGAAGAGCAGCAAGTGTAGGTGGGGTGGGGGGTCCCGGGGGTGCCCACGTGGGGGGTGCCCAGCTCCCGCACCAGCCAGGAGCCCACGGGAGCCACGGCAGTGACCTCCATGCAGGGCGATGGTGAAGGAGGACACGCGGCGCCGGCACCTCACCTGCACCTGGAGCATCGGCCGAGGTTTTCTGTGGCTTTAGCGCAGCCCCTCGGGGGGCAGAGGGCAGCTGCAGGACCCCCCCCCCCCCAGAGTGGGGGGCTCACAGCATCCCCTGCGAGGCCGTGGGGGTGCGGGCAGGGGGCTGGCAGGGGCAGCAGGGCTGCAAACCACCCATGAAGGCTTTAATAACCCCGGGCTCGTTATCAGGGTGTGTGTGATGTGCAGCGTGGCTCTTTCAATTAGTCCTTTTGCTGCCATCACCCACATGTGTTTGCAGTTTGCTTTCGAGGGGCTCCCCACACCTTCCCCCCACCCCACCCGGGGGTCACCGCCTCGGCCGGGGGACCAGGACAGGGACCGGGGAAGGAATAGGCAGAGCAGGGCTGGTTGGGGCACGGGTGGGCGTTTGTGGGGAGGGGGCCAGGGGGTGAGGAGCTGCTCTGAGATAATATTTAAAGATTACGGTGGTTAAAGATGCTCCTCCAACCCTGCAGCTAAAAGATGCGCTGATCACCTCCCCGCGCCTGGTGCCGCTTACCCCTGCCCTCCCGCGCTCCTGCCTCGTTAGGTAAACGGCGTGTATTATTAATAATCATATCAAGAATAAAAAGTGCTTTTGTCACCTCTGGATCCCGCTCCTTTTCGGGCTCCCCTGTTCCGGTTCCACATGCCTGCTCGGGGAGGCAAGAGGGATAAAGGCAACTAATTAAAAATTGCCAGTGTCTTATGTTGGAGCATTTGGGTGCGTTCAGTAGTGAAAGACAAGTGTCTTGTTGCAAGAAAATCAATTTTACAGTTACAGGAGCAGAATAAGTAGAGGTGGTGCGTTAAAGCAAGAGGATGAGGAGGGGCTCCCAGGGTGCCAGCTCAGCGCCTGCCGCAGGGGTGCGGGACGAGCCACCCCGGGGGTGCTCTGGGTACCCCCATGCCCGCACCCTGAGCCTGCCCCGGGGCGCTGGCTGCTGCGGAGCCACGGCCGCTCGCCCTCAGCGGCGGGTTTGGCTCAGATCGTGGGTTTTTCACCCAAAGCAGCTCTGCAAATCAACCCGGCGCCGCAGCCCGGGCTGGCCGGCCCCGCGGGGTGGTTTTCAGGAAAGGCAGAATTGATCCCCAAAAAAGCCACCTCCAGCATCGCCGCGGGGTCCACGCGGGGCGGGGGGTCGGGCAGCCCCCGCACGTCCCCCTCCCGCTCTGAATCCATTACCCAGCCCCGCCGCACGACCCCCATCTGTATTTTATGTACATCGCCTCTCTCTCCGCAGGCATGTGGCTAAAACCTATTGGTTTCCTGCACAATTTCACTGGCTTTTTTTGGGGTCAGGAAAACGGTAAACAAGGCAATTATCCTTGGCGGAGGGGGTTAAACGCTCCTCACCCCGCGCAGCTCTCCCGCCCCCCGCCCCTGGGTCTCCCTGATGCTCGGGACAAGTTACCGGCTGCCTGGAAATGAGGGAGCATCATTTCGGGGGGGGCCCCAACTAAAATGACTTTTGTGCTAAACTGGATGCGGGCAGGCAGGGAGCGGGGCGGGAGCGCGGGAGGGTCCGCCCCGGGACCCCCCTTCGCCGGTACCGGGGTCTCTCCGGTGACCCCTCCTGCGTCCCCTTCCCCGCCCCGGCAGGATTTTCTTTTCTTTGCTCGTCACACCAGGACAGCGCCGATCCCTAATCCTCAAATCGTCCCTCGCCGGTTTTACATACATCTCTTAAGCTCCTCATAATAGATTTATTTTAAAAAATAATAATAAAAAAAGAAAATAAAAAAAAAAAGAGAAGGCAATAAAAACCCCTCTGTGGGTTATTCCAGGATATTTTTGTTTTAATTGAAAACTATTCCATGCACAGAGGGCCGGATCCTCGCCGGTGTAACCCACTTGGAGGGATGAGACCACCTTACGCCGGTGCAGGATCTGGCCCGCCCTGCCGGATCCCACCCCGGCCCCTCACGGCTGCTCTCGGGAGCATCCCCCGGCCCGCCCGGGGGGCTCGGCGTCCCCGAGGACCGGCGACACGAGGGACCGCGGCAGGACCAGCCTGGCCAGGGCCCCCCAGCGTCCCCCCACCCCCGGAGGGGGGGTTTGCAGCCTGGCACCCACCGTGCCCCTCGCACCGCCCAGCCCCGTGGGGGGAAAGGAGAAGCCGAGGCTGCCCACAGGCGGAGGGGAGCCCCCCCCCCCGCAAAGGCACCCGCTCCTCCCGCACCCCCTCAGGACAGCCATTAATTGCGGGGATGACTTTTCGGCCGAGCGGCGGCAGAGCCCGGCTGGCTCAGCCGGGATTGTCTTGTTTCTCTGCACCAGATTGAAAATCGATACGGGAGAAAATTGAAAAAGACACATTTGGGGTGACAGGGAGAGGGACGGGGGGCACCAGGTAGAGCCGGGTGGGTGGATAAATCATCTGCCGGGCGGCAGAAGGGGTTCCCCGGGCCAGGGGAGCCGGGAGCGGAGCGGAGCCGGGGCAGGATGAGTGCTGGCCGCTTCCCTGCCTCAGCACCCGCCCCGCTCAGCCCCCCAAAGAGCCGCCGGGGAAGCCTTTAGCACCCCCAGCCCGGCAGCCGGGCCGCCGGCTCCGCTGCGTCCCCCGCTCCCCGCGGGGCCGGTGTCCCCGGGGGGGGAACCCAGGCGGGCGAGGGGCGGCGAGGCCGTTATGGCTCCCAGCGCCGCCGGAACCGGGGGCCGCGGCTGGGCCGCCACCGGCAGAGCCTGCCCGGCCTCGGCTCCTCCCGCCGCGGGGCCGCGGGGACGGGCAGCGCGTGTGCGGGGGGGCCACCGCAACGCCAGCGTGCGTGCACGCGTGTGCGCTGCTACGTGTGTCTGTGCTGCAACGTGTGTCTGTGTGCACGCGTGTGCGCTGCAACGTGTGGCTGTGTGCACGCGTGTGGCTGTGTGCACATGTGTGTGCGCTGCAACGTGTGTGTGTGCTGCAACGTGTGGCTGTGTGCACGCGTGTGTGTGCTGCAACATGTGTCTGTGTGCACGCGTGTGCGCTGCAACGTGTGGCTGTGGGCACGCGTGTGCGCTGCTACGTGCAGCTGTGTGCACATGTGTGTGTGCTGCAACGTGTGGCTGTGTGCACGCGTGTGCGCTGCAACGTGTGTCTGTGTGCACACATGTGCGCTGCTACGTGTGGCTGTGTGCCCGCGTGTGCGCTGCAACGTGTGGCCACAGTGGTGGCCCTGCTGCAACACAAGCCCCCGCCCGGCACGGCCCTTTCGGGGTCCAGAAGCCCGCTGGGCTCAAAGGGCCACCGTCACCTCGCTGGCTGTGGCCACCCAGGGCTGGATTTGGCCAGCAGCCGTGCGGGCAACTGCCAGGCCGGCCGCCCCGCCGCGGCTGTGCCTCAGCCGTGCAACGAGCTCGTTGTGGATTCGCGGCACTCCCTGGCACAAATGGGTTTAAACTACCTTAAGTGTTTCAGCAGGGAACTGGCGCTGGCGGTGTAACACTGTATTACCACAGCATTAGGAGTGAAGTATCGATCCTAATCTCCTGGTTCAAAAATAGGATTATCAGAAGCAGGGGGGGGGAGGATGCCCCGTCCCCATCCCCAGCAGCCCCGGTCCCCACAGCGGAGGAAGGGGCTGGGGGACCACGGTGGTACTGGGATGCCCCTCGCCCCGAGATGGCTGCATCCCCCCCGGACTGGCACCAGCCCCTCGCCACCCCACGGGGATTCAGCCACCCCGGGCTCTGCGGGAAGGGGCCGAAGCGGCGTTTGGGTGAGGGTGAGCTGTCGTCACAGGATTTCTCCTGCTGCAGATCAGGTCGGCGTCTCCTCGTGGCAGTGACCGCGGCGTTAGCGGTTCCATTTGACTGTCTCCAGATGCATATTTCCATTACCCGGCCCCTGAAAAGCCATCTTCCCCGATCAATACCCACGCCTTTAGCCCCGATTGATTGATTGACCGATAGAACAAACCACCGCCAGCTCAGCCCCCACCTTCCCAGGCCTGGAGGGGCTTTGCTGGATTCCTGCCACATTTTCCTCTTGCTATTACTCTTTCTTTTACCCTTCGTTGCCCGGCGAGGGGGGAGCAGACCCTGTCCCACGCTGCCGGCTCCTAACGGGGTGGGCTGCCAGGTTCTGCGTGAGGATGGGGCCGAGCGGGGCTGGGGGGGGCTGCAAAGCCCGTGAGAAATGGGGTTGCACCGGCAGCAGGTTGCACCGAGGAGGTGCCGCCGTGCCGCGGCCCCCCATGCCGTGCCCCCAGCCCCCCGGGAGCCCCCCGGGCCGATGCCCGCGGTTAGTCAGTCATAAAAGGGGGAAACGGATTCACTCGAGTCCGCTGGTGTGCGTCTTCTTGCCTGTGACACCGGCCTGGATGGCTGCTTATTATTGTAGATTAATGCATATGATCGAGGCTGGGGATGGATTCGGGGCTCCTCCGCACAGGAAAAGAAGAGGGGAGGGGTCTCCGAAGCCCCCCTGCCTTGCCCACCTTCCTGCCTCCCCTATCCCAGCCCTGGGGCTTTCTCCCGCTGGCTTGGCCCCGGCTGCCGGGCTGAGCCCCCGCGGCACGACCGACCCCTCCTCGGCTATTTGCTTCTCCCTGCCTGGCTGACTCTGAATACAGTTCGCGTTTCACTCCTAATCTCCTCTCCTTAGTTTTTAATCCCTTCTCTCCTCCCGGGCTGCTTTTCCCTTTCCTCCCTCGCCTCCTCTCCTTCCCTCTCTCCCTTCGCCCTCCCCCTCCCTGCAAGACAAATTACCCTTAATGATATGCTGAAGGCCATGACACCCGTGTTGTCTCTTTGTCATCCTTCGCGGTGCAGCGTGAAAAGATAATACAAAATGCGGCACTTCTCTGCAATCGAGCGCCAAGACAACTTGCTAATCCCTTAATAACGCGGCGGCCAGGCCCCGTCGGCTGGTGGCTCCCGCCGCCGCATGCCAAATCACCGCCGGCGCTGCCAGAGGCCGGCCGTGCCCCTCGCCGGTGCGTGCCGTCTGCCGGGGCCGTGGGTCCCCCCCGGCCCCCGTGGGGCGACGGCAGCAGCGGGTGGGTCTGCGGGGGGCAAAAACCGCAATGAATGGACCCAAAAGGATGCGGCGAGAGGATGAGGCCATGGGGGAGTCACCGGGCAGCGTGGAGGGGGCGGCTGCCGGCCCCGAGGTTCAAAGGGCCGTATCCCTGCGGGCCTGATCCTGACTCCGCTGGTGCCCATGGAAACCCCATCCCTGATGGCTGCTCTCGGTCCGGCCCTGCTGCGGAGCGGGGCAGGGCACGGCCTCGGTGTGCACCAACCCATTGCTCATCAGTGGGGCTCTGGGCACCCCAGAGGGGTTTATGACCTGTGCCCACCCCCCAGGGTCCTGCTGGGGGACGAGCATGGCTGCACCCAGGGCATTGCTGCACCCAGGGCATCGCTGCACCCAGGGCACGGCTGCACCCAGGGCATCGCTGCACCCAGCGCATCGCTGCACCCCAAGCACGGCTGCACCCCAAGCACGGCTGCACGCCAAGCATCGCTGCATCCAGCACACGGCTGCACCCAGCGCATGGCTGCACCCAGGGCATCGCTGCACCCAGCACACGGCTGCATCCCGAGCATCGCTGCACCCCAAGCATTGCTGCGCGGGACGGGGCCCCCGGGGCCCCCCGAGGCTGGCACCCCCTGCCCCCCGCTGCCCTGACGGACAGAAATTGCCACTTAATTTCCGGCTTCCTTTCCCCTTCCCACCCCCGCCGTGATTTACCTCTCCCCGGAGGAGCCCGAAAGCTGTAAACACACTTTTATTTGTCAGTTGTGTCCCTGCAGCCGGCGCGGCTGTTGAAAAGGTAATATATGATTCCAGTCCTCTTTGCTTGATGATGTCGGGATTAGGAGCCCTACATATTTTATAGAAACCTCTACATGATCTTCCTTTATAAATCATTTAAATAGGAGTGTCTTTTCTTGGGGTGGGATATAAAATATTTACTGGAGTGGATGAAGACTATTCATCCGTGTTTACCCTCCCGCTTTCCAGACCGGCTGCATTTACAAACAGCTCGGCCCGGCGCAGCCCTTCGCTGCCTGCCAGGAGCCGCTTCATCGGCAGCTCGGCCCTGGCACGGGGCGGGCGACAGCCGGGACGGGCTCCCTGGGGACGGCAGCTCCCGCCAAGGGGAATTTTGGGGAGCTGGTGCCTTCCCCCAGCTCTGCTTTGCTACAAAAAGAAACGATTTTGGTACAGCACCCCCCGAGCATCCTCCCCGTAGCGCCCACCAGCCCAGTGCCAGCCTGCAAAACCGGGGTCCCCCGGCAGCTTCCTTTGCACGGCCGGCTCCAGCCTGCAAAACCGGGGTCCCCCAGCAGCTCCTGCGTTCCCAGGGCCAGACCCCCCCATCCCCGCTCACCCCGGCACCTGCCCAGCCCCGGCAGCCTCCCCCGCATCCCGCTCCCCTCCCCATTAGCATTCATTGCAATTCTTTTCATTTGTTACCTGGCAGGGGAATGAAAACACGTTGTTCCCCCCAGCAGGGTGTTTCCTACAGCGAGCCCCAACTTTTCAATCATTTCTTGGCACCGCCGGGGCAGAGCGGCCCCCCCCCCGCCCCGGGCAGGAGCCGTTGCTATTAAAAGGCTCAACCAGGGGCATGTATTTTACATAAAACGCCGTGTACACGCTGTGCAACATTCAGGAGGATCATGCTGGAGCAATTGGTCCGAATATAATGCCGGTTACCTTGCGAGAGAGGAGCTCGCCGAGGGGAATGGATGCTCGCTCCGTGCCTGGGGGAGAAATCGCTCCCCGGCGAAGCTCGCGGGGGGCAGGGATGGGGATGCTCGGCGCCTGCTTCGCCGCCAGCTGAGTGGGGGGCAAAGGGGCAAGGAGGGTGCCCTGGGTGCCAGCGAGATGCGCGGACCCCCCCATCACCCATCGCTTCTGACGGATGCTCCCACCCCCGGGGGGGGCGGCAGCCCCCAGCCCACCCCTCCATCACCCTCCCCGCGAGGCCGCCCTCGCCCCCTCCTCTCCCCGGGGCGGGGGAATTAAGAGCTGAAGAAAAAACGAAATGTTTAGTGGCCTGAAAAGTTTCATTTCCTGCGAGCGGGGCCCCGCCGAACGGCACGTAACGGAGGCTGCCATCGCTGCGCGCAATTACACACCCGGCTGGCTTATTGCATGGAAATCGATGGCCACAAAGGGACAGCACGGGGGGTCCGCAACGCCCCCCCCCACCGCCCGTTCCAGCCGCCGCCAGCACCGGGCACGGCCCCGCATCCGGATCAGCCGGTGCTGGTGATGCTGGGGAGCGGCGACGGGAGCCGGCATCCCTCACCGCGTGCCACTCGTCCGCCGCGCCTCAGCGAACTCCCCGCTCTCCTCTCTCGCCCTATTTTCATAAATCATCCCCCCGATCGGGTATTTTCCTGGGTGCTCAGCAGCCGGCAGCTTCTTACATGCACGTTTCGGGTTGTATCGCTTGTAGCTATCAGGAGATAAGGCCGGGGAGAGGGATGGCGGGAGGGAAGGCAGATGTGACAGGCAGAAAACAAGCGGCAGGGACGGCGGGTCCCCCCGCGCCGCTTTATCAGCCCCGTCCCCCCCCGCCAGCCCAGCCGCCTCGCGCCGTGACGGATGCACGCTCTTACCAGAGCCGTGCCGAAACGGGGCAGGAGCCTGCGCCGGGAGCTGCCGGAGAGAAGCGATGGAGCCTGGGAGGTGCCAGCGAGGCCGCGGGGAGCCCAGGGTGCTGCAGGGTGCTGTGGTCCCCTGCGTGGGACCGGGGAACGCGGGGATGAGCCCCCCCCAAGTCCTGCTGCAGCCGGGTCTCTGCTCTGCACGGCTGCTGGGGGACCGCGGCGGCAGAGGGAGCCGGATGGCACCGTGTGACCTCAGTGGCCACCGTGCGACCTCAGTAGCCACCGTGCGACCTCAGTGGCCACCGTGCGACCTGGTGCATCCAGGAGGCTCCTCTCTGCAGCATCCCCAAGCCATGTGCAAAGGTCCAAGGCTGTGGGGGGGGACGCAGGGAGGCGAGGGGCAGCCCGGCCTCTGGGAATTCATTTAAATGGAGCAAATTGAAGGCAGATGCTGGGGAGGGGACGTNTGTTTGGGTGGGTGGGCTGGCCACAGCGGGGGTCAGAGCACCGGGAAGATTGGGGAATCCAACAGCCTTTGCAGAACGGATCATTTTTAGCACGGGGTGCTCCCAGCCTCGAGCAGCCCCCGGGGCTCAGCCCGGCCTCACGGTGAACGTTTCCCTCGGCACACGGCTGCCGGAGGAGCCGAGGCGGCATCCCCGCGCGAGCAGGCACCGGGCTGGCCCCTCCGCGGCACAAATTGGGAAAACCCCGCTGCAAAGCACGGCAGGGATCAGACCTGCCCGGCTGAGCGTCCCCGCTCTGGCTGTGTTTCGCCTGCAGGCTTCTGAATCTGGAGCAAGAACAAGAGGAGGGAAGCCAGAGAGGTGCCAGGGGAACTGGTGAGCTGCTGGCCAGATTCTGAGCCTCACCGCGGTGTAAACCTGGATGCTATCACCGGGGCTGGGGAGGCTACACCCTCCTGAGCAAGCTGCGGATCGGGCTCCTGCAGCTGTAACTTCGCACCAGGTGGGATATTCCACGGGCCAGTGGAGCGCGGTGCGCCCGCTGCCTTCGCGGGATTCAAAGAAGAAAATAAAACGATTAATGCCGAAATGCTGCGATGGAGCGGGGAGCGGCGCGCCGGCGGAGACGCGCGGTAGCTGCTCTCCTGGGAGAGGTGGGTGCTGTGACCAGGCAGCTGCCGCCATGGGGGCTCGGGACCCCCGAGCTGCCCCGGGGCCGGTCCCCGGTGCCTTTGCACTGGAGCGGATCGGGAGCACCAACGCGGGGTCACGGCCACGAGGCTGTCACCTCCCAAAGGTGACCCAAGGCCAGCAGCCGCCCCGCGTAGACACGAGCTTTGTCCCCCCGGGATCGCAGGGGGCAGCTCCCACCACCACCTCTGCGGCCAGACGCGGGTCCGGAATTGGTCGGAGAGAGATGGAGCCGAGCATGTCCCAGGCTGGGAGGAAGAGGAGGAGGAAGGCGCAGACAAGAGAATGTGTGCTGGAGCAGGGCCGTGCCGGGAGAGCTCCCCTTCAACCGCTCAGCGGAGGGATTACGGCGCGTGGGAAAGCCGAGCTCCACGAGCCGCCCTCGTCCCACCCCACGCCCGAACACCCGCGAGGAGGGCGCAGCCCCGGGGTCCCCGCGCCGAGCCCGGGGGTCCCGATAAACCGGCACAGCCATAGCCCGGAGTAACCCAGCCCTTAGCGCGGCGCGGGGAGGTGAAGCCGTATCTCCGTGACCGCCGGCTGCCGGTGCCCACGCGGCTGGAAAACCCTGGCAGCGACAACTTAAATTGGTGCTAGAGGAGACTCCGGCCTGGAAAAACCCATTTCAGACCGCGCCAGCCATACGTGATGCCCCCCTGCTGCCCGCGGTGCCGGCCGCGCTCGGGGGCATCGCCCCGGTAGCTGCTCTGCCCGCGGTTGCGGCCCCCCCCAGCCCAACGGCCCCCCAGGGCGAGGGGGTCCCGGGGATGCCCCAGCCCAGCCCTCAGCCCTGGCTCCTCTGCTCCAGCCACTGCCCTGGGGGTGCCGGACCCCGGCTCGTCCCTGTGCCCCCCGTCCTCCCCCTCGCCCCCCCCAGCTGCCAGCGAAACCCCAACTGCAGCTGGGACTAAGGGTGTTCGGGGGGCTGGGGGGACGCTCCCATCGGGGGTCGGGGACCCCCCCCGGGGCTGGGGGTTCTTTCCTTCTCCTTTCGCACACGCCGCCATGTTTAAAGACGAGATTTAAGATGTGACGCGGATGCTGCCGATGGGATCACCGCGATGCTCGGGAAGGGAACGACCCCGGCCCCGCTCGCTGCGGGGGGGACGCGGCACCGGGACCTCGAGCTTCCCTTGACCCGGGGCTCAACTCCCCGGTGCCTGTTTCAGTCCCAATTATCAGCCGCGTTAACGACCCGGCTCCAACCACCCGTGCGCCGGCGTTTGCAGCACGCGGGCGCTGCAGCGGGTCCCCGCGTCCCCTTTGCACGAGGCTGCCGAGACCCCCGAGGCGCAGGGACCCCCCCGGCAGCCCCCAGCCGCCACCCAGCCCCGGCTTAAACACGACGAAGGACCGAACTGTGCCGACGGGCGATGGCTGGCGGTGCCCGGAGCGGGGCCGGCCCCGGCGGGATGCGGCGGGAAGAGCGGCCGGAGCTGGACCAGCGCCGCATCAGCACCGGTCCTTCAATCAAACCCCTGCCAGAGAGACGGGCTGATCCAAACGAGCCCTTTCAGGCCTTAAAAATCCATGCCTCGGTAATTAATTACTAACGATGATCCATCTCAGCCTTGCGCCTGCCAGTTTGCTATTTTTAACTCGGTATTTCTAAAAAAATCATGAGTCAGGCCTCAAAAAAAACCTACTGAGTAGGTCTGAAAAATTGACTTTTTTTTTTGGCAAGTCGCTGCCGGGCTCTTTCCCCGGCACTTTTCTCTGCCGAGCCCATTGCCGGCAGCGACCGCGCAGCTCGACGCGGCACCCGCTTCCCTGGCCGTCGGTGTCGGTATTTCCCCCGCTCCTGGCACACAGATGGCCCTTATTAAAAAGCAAAATTAGTCTTTCACCCTCTCGTGGCAAACTTCAGAGCCTCGGATCAGCTGTACGAGCCCGAATTAATTAACAGCGGATTGTTCCTCTTCTGCTAATTACGCTGAAAGACGCATTAAACGCCAGGAGTGAACACAGGCCGCACAAAAATGTTAAAATTTAGTACTTCAGGAAAAAAAGAGCGGGCGAGGGGGTGCCCCCCCCACCCCCGCTGTGCCCAGGGGGGGAGTTGCGATAGGGGGCAAGTTGGTAATAGTTGCGATAGTGTTAGTGAAGGGGGCTTGTGATGCCTGTCCTGGCTTTGGTGGCCTCCCGGGACGTCACCTCTTGGTGGCCCGACGCTGCCCCAGCACAGGGGAAACTGAGGCAGAGGTGGGCGAACAGCTGGGGCTGCGGCAGCGCCCGGGGAGACGCCGGAGCGCCCCAGCCCCGAGCGCCCACCCGCCAGGCTGCATCGCCTCCAATAATTAAGTACTATCAACAATTGCATATTAATTAATTTAATATCTATTATTATTCATTAACGCAGTAATTAAATCCTTCCCATAATTAACACACCACGCAGCAGAGCGGTCTGGCGTCTCAGCCCCGCGGCACTGGGGGAGAGGGCTGCACGGGGAGCGGGGCCGGAGCCGAGCGTGGCCACCCCGGTGCTGGCGTTGGCCACCCCGGTGCCGGCGTTGGCCGCCCCGGCCGGCGGCTCCCGGTGCCCGCGGGGGGCCGGACCCCCCCGGGGACACGGCGCGGCTCAGCCCGAAGCGCCGCGGCAGTGGGAGGGAAAGTCATTTCTCGAAAGCAAGGGCCTCACACGACATTTATTTGTATTTTATTATAAAAAAATACAGACTCCAAACGGGGCGGTGATCCGGTTACCATCAGCACGACGTCGAGGACGGACGCGGCGTGTCTGAGGACGAAGCCAGGGGCACGGGGACCGGCACGCAGGACCAGCACCACGACGGGGGCTCCCGAGGGAGAGCCCGGCCCCGGNCAGTCGCTGTACACAATATAGATATTTATATATATAATCTATATATATATAAAACACAGACCGAAGGCCAGGTTTTGCCGTCGCTGCTCCCACAGGAGCTGGCACCGCGACGGCGGGCGGGTGCTGCCGGCTCCTCGCCGGAGCCTGGTGGGTGCTCAGTGCCCCCCATGGGTGCTCAGTGCCCCCCACGGGTGCTCAGTGTGCGGCTGGGTGGGTGCCCTCCCTCATCCCCTGGACAAACACCGGGTGCTTTCGCTCGCCTTCGAGAACCACGACCTGGTCTGGACACACGGGGACGGCAGGGAATGCGATTTTTTTTTATTGTTTGGATTTTTTTGTTTTTTTGTGTGTATTTTTTTTGGATGGTCGAGATGAGCTTATTGCGAGATTTCAGCTTTCTAGTCTAAAAAATAAAATAAAAATAAAATAAACCCTTCCATAAAATTCATTCTCAACAATACATAAAAAAAAAACCGCTCACAGTACAGCGCTGTATGTACAGGGACAGAGCCCCCCCCGCCGCGGGAGGGGGAAAATTGACCTCCGAGCCCACCGCTGTCATCCCCCGGGACCACCGACCCCCCCGGGGTGTAGGAGGGCGCTGTGGGGTGGGCACGGGACCCCCCCTTGGGTGGGACAGCCCCAGATTTAAGGCGAGGAGGGGGTCAGGCCCCGGGGCTGTGGGGGGACCCCTCCTTGGGGACCTGCCACCCCTGGGGTCAGGGCCAACTCGGACGGGGGGTTTGGGTGGGTTTTTCTTTTTAATGCAAAGAAGGAAAAGGAAAAAATCCCCAAGCCCAGCCCCGGGGCCACCGGCAGCAGCCGGGGGACAAAGGGGCAACCACGGGGAGCGCCGCGATGGTCCCGCACGCAGCCGCCGGCCCCCCGGGATGGGCTCTCGCACCCCCACGGCATCGGGGGGGGACGCGGTGCAGAGCAGGCGGCTGCGGAGGAAGAAAACCTGCCCCGCGGGCAGCACCGGGGCCGGCACGCTCCTCCTGCCCCGGCGAGATCAGCCCTGCCGCGGACGGGGACGCCAGCCCCGGCACCAGCCAAACGCCCTCGGAGCGATCCCAGCTGCTGGGTGAGCCCGGCCCGCCGGCTCCCAGCGCCCGGCAGTGCTCCATGTGCCAGCCGGGCATCCCCAGTGCTCCCAGTGCCAGTCAGCCATCCCCGGTGTTCCTGGTGCCAGCTGGGCATCCCTGGTGCCATTCAGCCATCCCCGGTGTTTCTGGTGCCAGCTGGGCATCCCTGGTGCTGGTCAGCCATCTCCGGTGCTCCTGGTGTCGGTCAGCCATCCCCGGTGTTCCCGGTGCCAGCTGGGCATCCCCGGTGCCGGTCAGCCATCCCCGGTGTTCCCGGTGCCAGCTGGGCATCCCTGGTGCTGGTCAGCCATCTCCGGTGCTCCCGGTGTCGGTCAGCCATCCCCGGTGCCGGTCAGCCATCCCCGGTGTTCCCGGTGCCAGCTGGGCATCCCCGGTGCCGGTCAGCCATCCCCGGTGCTCCCGGTGCCGGTCAGCCATCCCCGGTGCTCCCGGT
Organism: Pelecanoides urinatrix; assembly: GCA_013400755.1. Lineage (NCBI taxonomy): Eukaryota > Metazoa > Chordata > Aves > Procellariiformes > Procellariidae > Pelecanoides > Pelecanoides urinatrix. The sequence goes on along the minus strand of VZTQ01012779.1, from coordinate 10,320 downwards.
GCCAGCTGGGCACCCCCAGTGCCGGTCAGCCATCCCCGGTGCTCCCGGTGCCAGCTGGGCACCCCCGGTGCCGGTCAGCCATCCCCGGTGCCGGTCAGCCATCCCCGGTGCTCCCGGTGCCAGCTGGGCACCCCCGGTGCTCCCCTCGGGTGCGTCCAGTTTGCTTTGCTGCCCACCGAGCCGCCCATGGGGACAGCGGTGACATCCATGGCCCCAGCGGTGGGCACAGGGTCACCCCCCCGGGCGCTCAGCGGGGGCTCGTGTCCGTCCGGGCCCCCCGTCCCCGCGCCGCCGTGGCAGGGGGGTGGCAGGGGAAGCGCGGCGGGGCCGGCACCGCGACGTCCTGCTGCCGGAGCGAGAGCCGGGCTGGGAAGGAGTCTGTGACAACGGAGCCGCGGGCACCATCGCTGGCGTCCGTCTCTCCCGGCGCTGCCCGCGGCCGGGCGAGGGCAGGGTGCCGCAGCCGCCCCGGCGAGGGGCTCCGCGGGAGGGGGCTGAGCCCGGCCCCGTGCGGGTCAGTCTGACACGGGGCAGCCCGGACTGAAACAACCTGACAAATAAAAATAAAAATCTTTTTTCCTTTTTTTTCTTTAAAAAAAAAAACAAACCAAAACCAAAACCCAAAAGCCAAACGAGGACTCTATATTTGGTCTAGAAATGTAAAAAGCGACATCCAAGAGGGAGGGCCGGCGCCAAGCGAGCCGCAGCGCAGGGACGGGAGCTTTCGGCGTGCGCAGCCAGGATCCGTCCCGCAGGGTTTCACCGTTCCCGGCACGACGCCCTGGCACGGACGGGGACTTCACGTGGCGGCAGAATCCAGGTGAGCTTCTCGCCGGCAGCACCAAGCCTCCGTGCCGGCGTCCTCCCCGGGCACCGTCCCGCTGTCGCAGGAGCCACGGCTCAAAGGCGATTCGGGGTGGCCAGGATCCGTCCCCGGGCTGCTCCTTCCCCGCGGAGCCGCTCCCCGGCACGTCGGCGCTACGAGGCCAGGAGCGTCCAGACGACCGGCACCACCACGAGCACGGCGTGCGGGACCCTGAGGCTGCAGCAGGAGTTGTTGCTGGTGAAAATGGGCTCCGGGGACTCGTAGAGGGAATCGTCTGCGGAAGGAGAGGAAGAAGAGGTGGGAGCCGGAGGCAGAGCCGTGCCGGACGGCCGCGCTCCAAGGCGGATCCTGCCCTGGCAGAAGCGGGGGGTGATGCTCGGCACCCCGGGGGTTGGGGTCCCCCGCGGCGAGGAGCTGGGTACCAATCCCTGCCCAAACCCCGGCACCGTCTCAAGATTAATGGGATTTAAAAGAAAAAAAAAAACATAAAGGATTCGGGGACCCCTGGCTTCCCCGAAGGTGCCGCTGCCGGACCTGAAGCAGGGACACCCACGCACAGCTCCGCCAGCCCCCGTGCCACGGGGATGGGCAGCGCGGGGACGCCGCGGGCTGGGGGGCTGGAGGGTGGGCGAGGGCACAGGGCGCTCCGGTTCCTGCCCTCTAAATGGGATTAGGCGGCGTTTCCCCCTCCTAAAGCCCCCCCGTCGTGCCAGCGGGATTAGCTGCGGTGGCCGGGGCGGCTCGGACGTGGCCGGGGCACCCGCTCGCCACCAGCCCGGTGGTCCCGCAGCCAAACCCCAACTGGTGGCAGCCCAGAGCACTGGGGACCAGTTAAACGATGGCTGCAGCTGTTCGCACGCTCCCGGGGCTCGGCTCGCTCCCGTTTGTTACTGCATTAAGGATTTTTACGGAGCTGGGAAAAGCAGAGCCTGGTCCTGGCTGGGGGTTCTCCATCCCCCCACGCACCCGGTCCCCTTGTGTCCCCCCCTAAAAGGGTCCCTGTGCGGGGTCCCCCCCCCGTCAGGCACTGGCAAATGAGAAGGTTTCAGGGACCCAACCGCCCCGGGGTGCCCAGCCCGCGATGGCTCTCGGGGACCCCCGCGGCAAAGCCCCTCGCCGCACAAGGGCGGCCCTTCCTCTCCACCGAGGCATCGGCGGAATGAAATTCCAGTTATTATTAAAATACTAAAAAATAGTACCAGGAGAGGCTTTTTTTTTTTCCCCCCTATTATGCCCTAGTCCTGAACAAAACAGAATGATTTTTTACAGATGGTTTCATTACATTGGGTTTTATTTTAAAGCCATGCAAATAAAAAAAAAAAGAAAGACATCCTTTTAAACGGTGACATTTCGCAGGCACTCAGCCCTTCCCCAGGGAGAGCTGCTGCCATTTGCTAATTACACGTTAACAGGAGAAGAANGAAGGGGGTGGGTTGGGGGGGGGGCAGCGGCTCAGCCCCCCACCATGGGACCCCCCCGAGGGTCTGCACACGCTGGGACCCCCTGCGGCACCGCCGAGCTGCCCGGGGCAGGGCAGGGCGATGCTGCGCAGGACCGGTGAGGGGGGGTCCTGGCTGGGAGGGGTACAGCCCCCCAAAACCTTAAAAGCCACCCTGGGGGCTGCTGAGTGCACCCCAGCGCCGTTCCGGCTGCCTGCGCCCCGGTGGGACATGGCGGGGAGGGGGGGGAACATCCCGCAGGGACGAGCCGTGTCCGTGTCCCCCCCCACCCCCGGGGTCACCCCAAATAAAGCAGNCTGCATTAAGGATTTTTACGGAGCTGGGAAAAGCAGAGCCTGGTCCTGGCTGGGGGTTCTCCATCCCCCCACGCACCCGGTCCCCTTGTGTCCCCCCCTAAAAGGGTCCCTGTGCGGGGTCCCCCCCCGCCAGGCACTGGCAAATGAGAAGGTTTCAGGGACCCAACCGCCCCGGGGTGCCCAGCCCGCGATGGCTCTCGGGGACCCCCGCGGCAAAGCCCCTCGCCGCACAAGGGCGGCCCTTCCTCTCCACCGAGGCATCGGCGGAATGAAATTCCAGTTATTATTAAAATACTAAAAAATAGTACCAGGAGAGGCTTTTTTTTTTTTCCCCCTATTATGCCCTAGTCCTGAACAAAACAGAATGATTTTTTACAGATGGTTTCATTACATTGGGTTTTATTTTAAAGCCATGCAAATAAAAAAAAAAAGAAAGACATCCTTTTAAACGGTGACATTTCGCAGGCACTCAGCCCTTCCCCAGGGAGAGCTGCTGCCATTTGCTAATTACACGTTAACAGGAGAAGAAAATTATTAATTTGGGTTTTTTTTTTTTTTTTTAAATGGCTGAGTTATTTGATTCTGAAAAGTAGCCACTGTGCAGAGATTATTATTTTATTTCTCCCCCCCTACGTGAAACGCAGCAGCAAACGTCCGCCACGCCGGCGATGGCCCCGATGGCTCCAGGCACCGTCCCCGTCCCCCTCGGGGTGCCACCCAGGTGGGACCCAGGACATCCCGCCCCCCTCCATGGCCCCCGGGACCACCNCGTGTCCGTGTCCCCCCCCACCCCCGGGGTCACCTCAAATAAAGCAGCTTGAAATGCGGCCCCCACCACGGGGGCTCCCCCGGAGCATCGCCTGGGGCAGCGGGAAACCGGGGGTCCCAGCACCCACCTGCTCCGGGGAGAGCCCCCGCCCTGAGTTGGGGGGGCCACATCCTGCGGGGACCCAGAGGAGGGGGGGGGTCTGAGCTGCCCCACAGCACCCCCAGCACAGCACAGCCC